>JBBIGA010052226.1:0-31929 GCA_037576975.1 Alestes dentex
CTCCTTCATCTTACCCCAGACATGCTCAATAATGCAGGTGTTATGGACTTTAACAAGTCCATAAAACAGGTGTTATGTACTTTAACAAGCTGTGAACATCAGGACACTTTTTGACTGTTTCATTTTGCACCCAGTTATTAATATGAAAGCCCTTGGCATTACATTGATTCGTTTTTTGTAACAATTGATTGATTAGAAATAAAGTTAGAAATAATGCCTTTTTAAGTTACTATGTCCTTATGTGACAAGATGTAACCACAAACCATGATTTTTCCTCCGCCAAACTTGACTGTTTTCTGGGTGAATCTTGGGTCCATGCGGGTTCCAACAGGTCTCCTGCAGTATTTGCGACATTTGCGGCATTTCTGGCTAAAGGTACCAGTCACTGACACATAAAGACACAGTAACTTAAAAAGGCATATAACTTTATTTCTAATCAATCAATTGTTACAATAAATTGATCAATTTAATGCCAAGGGCTTTCACATTAATAACTGGGTGCAAAATGAAAAAAGTGTCCTGATGTTCACAGCTTGTTCAAGTCCATAACACCTGTTTTATGGACTTGTAAAATTATTATTTTTTGTTCCTACAACTTGGTTAAGTGACAAGAATTTTGTCAGGCACTGTATACATAATGTTACATCCTGATCTCTGCCTTACTTCTCAAATCAACCTTATTTGTTGAAGCATTTGGATTCCAGTAGAGAGATGACTGTTTGCAGTGGAAATGTTTGTATTTAAGATTTGAGTAAATATTTATGTATCAGTTTATTAGGTACACCTTGCAGCCACACTTATCTGGTACACCTTGTTTGTATACATGCATTTTGTAGGCTTTCAATTACTGACAGTGACTCACCTGTTGCTGCACAATTTATCAGGTCTGCTCTACAACATCCATTAAAGGTAAGGGGCCACCACAGGACCACCATAGACCAGATATTGTTAGGTTGGTGCATGGATCTCTGCACAGGAGTGACACAGATGTTGTGGCAGTAGTGATAGTAGTGGGCAGGGCGGTTTTGCTATGGTTTTTACTCAATGTTTGCAGTTACTGGCCACTTTATTAGAAACACCTATCTTGGTGATGCACGTTGTAGGTGAGCTGTACACTGTAAGATTGGCAACACTGCAACAACTTTACAAAACAAATTATTTGCCCTGCAGTGTGAACAAAGCTATGATCTCTTGGAGGACTGAAAATATTGGCAATTGATATCTTAAGAATTCCAAAGGGGGCCTAAAGGGTCATTTTACAGCTGGATTGTCAAGGTTTTTAACTTTTTTTGACACTCCCCATTTCAAGCCCTGAGAGAGTCCTGTTGTCCCATGCACAATTTATATTAGTCATCTTGACCGCTACATGTGTTCAGGTTTTGACCACAGTATTATTCTCAACTCATTGTAAAAACCTTGGGAACATTCACATTAATGCTACACACACGAACATGGCATTACCGTTCATATTATTGCAGTGCTGAGAATGACCTGCCACCTGGTGAGCGGTGGTCCTATGGTGGTCCTTTTCCTTTGATGGACGGAGGCGAGCAGGCCCAAGGAACTGTGCAACTACAGAGTCCATCTGTACTGTTTATAAAGCCTTATTGACCAATAAGTGAAGGTAAAAGACGTACTGAGCGTGAAGTCAGGGTATGTGTGTGTGTGTCCCTCCTTTTTCTGTCCATAGCCCTCTGCTCTCTTTAGCGAAGCCCCCCGCTCAAGAAGTCACAGGGTTTGTTTTTAACACTCCTAACGGTGTCTCATGAGTGAGATGGAATTATCTGCATGCGCCCAGTCATTGGGGTGTCTGTATTTGCATGCCTCCAGATGTGTGTGTGATCCATCAGATGCCCTGCTGAAAGGGCTTTTCCATCCCACATTTTAGTCATGGCTCTTCATTTCTCTTCAGTAGTTCCCCTTTTTCTGGTTGTAATTTCACCAGTAAGTAAAAGAGAAGAAATATTTTGCATCTAGAAGTGAATAGGGACGGTAGAGTTCTGCCTGTAGGATTCATAGAGTTTGCAACATAATCATCGCAGTGGTGAGTTTTCCAAAAGTATAACAAGCAAATAATCAAAGCGTTGATGTTTTCATACTTGTTCACAATACTTCGCAACCAGGATGCATTCTGGGCTCATTTGTGGGAGGGTCTCATTACCGCTGGCTTGTTTTATCACTGTATTGTTGTTTTGGTCAGCGTACAACACAGTGATGAGCACCATGTAAGACTTTCTAACAGTGACTTACATACACGATGTTAGTGGGCACAACAGCCAATGAGCTGCTTGGCTCTCCAACCAGTCTGAAACTACAATGCTTGCATTCTATGCCCTGAAACTGTTTTACTGTAAAAGACGATATTTTGTGTACTGTTTTTTAAAACAATTTTTAAAAGTTTTTAAAACTTTTATCTACTTTTTAAAATGAAAGAAAATTCATACATGCCATCACAAGAAAAAAATATTTAGTTAACATTTTTAGCCCCTTTTACCCCTATTCAATGAGAACTTACTTGCAGACGACCTCTAGTGCTTTTAAAAATTTTTGTAACATAATAATAGCCAGGGTCCGGACTCTGAAACAACCTTCACATTCGGCCAAATGTGAAAACACCCTTACAGTGATTGTCCACACTTTTGGGAAACTGAGCCTGAATCATTATTATAATTTTGTGTTACGATGGGTCATTTGTCTGGGGTTCAACTGCGTGTGAGTGCCAGAACCTAACAGATAGTGGCAGTGTGTGTGTGTGTGTGTATGTGTGTGTGTGTGTATGTATGTGTGTAATACGTGGGGTCGTTTAGGTGAGGCTGTAGGTGCCCAGCGAGTGGTTGTGTTCTGTTTGCAGGGCTCGGTGTATGAAGAGAATGCGTATACCAGTGCTAGGCGGTTCAGTGGTTCCAGCACCCGTGGTGTAAGGCCTTTATCAATCCTCTTCTCAGGAGCATGGCCTGACTCCTGTATAGCACTAGCACCTCTCGTGGTGGCTTTCTGCATGGACTCACTGTCAGACCACCCCTGGTTCTTGTTGATCAGCTTGACCTATGTTTGTGCTGTCCAACTTTGTGTTTTAAGGAATAGTTTGGTGGGAAAAAAACGAATTTACACAGATTTCCCTTCATCCCAAAATGTTCTTGATCAGCAGTGACTCTGCTTGGAGGCTAATGGAGCCAATAAGTAATGGAAACTTAACTTCATCAATCTCAAATAGACTTCTTAATCACCACTGTCTGAACATATCTCATTTTATTTTACCATTATTGTAAAAGATCAACTGTCCTACATTGTGTAAAACATATATTATAGTTAATATATTATAAGCATAATTATTGGAAAAATAATTATGTATAAGTATATATAAGTTTTTCCTTTTCTCATAACCCTTTTGGAGGATTTATTCAGACAGCATTATGTTTTTTATGTTTTAAGTCAGGAGTTCAGACAAAATTTTGAATGCAACATTGCTGTTTTCAGCTAAGCACTATTGTCCATTACTTCACACCAATATATGTGGAATAAGTCACCCGAGCACCGTGGTAAGTCTCTCTTTTGTACTTTTGTTTGTTGTCTGACATAGTATGGCAACACAAGGATCAAGTCTGCTTCAGATGATTTACGTTTCCATGTTCTGTCAGCTACATTAGCCTCGTATGGCTAGGGATGGGTAGTGTTAGGATTTTACTGATACCAGGAGCGATACGGATTCTGCCAAAAAATAACGACATCACATGAAAAGATTCAGCATTTTGTTTTCATGCCCGGAAAGACCTCTACAGACGCAGTGCTTGCTCTGAAGGTGCTTGATGGAGAAGTACAGAGAAGGTCAAAAGGAGTTGTGATATGTCTTTGTGAACTTGGAGAAAGCATATGACAGGGTGTCTAGGGAGGAGTTGTGGTATTGTATGATGAAGTCAGGAGTGACAGAGAGGTATGTGAGAGTGGGAGTGGGCAGTGTGACAGCAGTGAAGGTCTGCGGTAGGAATGACTGATGCGTTCAATGTGGAGGTGCGTTTACACGAGGGATGAGCTCTGAGCCCTTTTTTGTTTGCTATGGTTGACAGACAAGATCAAACAAGAGTCCCCATAGACTATAATGTTTGCAGATGACATTGTGATCTGTAGTGAGAGTAGACCCTGAAGAGATGGAGATATGCTCTGGAAAGGAGAGGAATGAAGGTCAGAGGACTAAGACAGGGAGTACAGCTGGCGACAGTGGAGGAGTTAATGAGACCAGCCATGTTGTATGGTTTAGAGACAGTGGCACTGGCGAAAAAACAGAAAGCAGAGCTGGAGGTGGCAGAGTTGAAAATGTTAAGGTTTGCATTGTGAGTGATGAGGATGCACAGGATCAGGAATGAGTTTATTAGTGGGACAGCTCAAGTTGGACCTTTTGGTGGAAAATTCAGAGAGGTGAGATTTCGTTGGGTTTGACAAGTGCTGAGGAGATGATGGGATGGAGCTACCAGGGAAGAGGAAAAGAGGAAGGCCTAGTAAGAGTTTATGGACGTGGTGAGGAAGGACATGTAAGCAGTTGGTTTGAGAGAGGAAGATGCAGAGAATAGAAGGAAATAGAGGCCGCTGTGGTGACCCCTAATCGAGAGCAGCCTAAAGGTGAAGAAGAAGAAGTGCAATTGTTTCCTGAGTATAAATAATGAATGACGAGAAATTGCCACAAATGTGTTAGAATGCATTGATATTGATTAAATACTGATAGCTTCACCACTTGTCTAGAAGCTTATCCATATTCCGGTATTAGTCTGTCAAGTACAGAATCTTGATACCCATCCCTGCATATCAAAAGTTCAAAGCTAAGAAACCAATTTGTTCCACTGAAAGACTTAGCTGATTGATTAATGGGGTAAGGGAATGTTTTGTGCAAATTACGTCATTTTACTCCTCCTAAGTGTTCTCTTTACCTAGGAGAGTTTGAGGCACACACATTTTCAATAGTGAGCCTGTTTTACTCTCTCCCTCTTGAATATTCCAGAAAGTCTGAGTGGTGTTGGTCACTGAGGAACAGTAAAGATGTAAAGCGTATTTGATTAGGCATGTGTCCAACAGTGAGCCACTTTTCAGTTGGTGTATGTACTTTTTTGTAAACTGTGGTGTGGTGGTCATACAGGTAATGGTCCAGCAGTTGTGTTGGGTTCTGCTTTTAGCATGAAATAAATTTACATGTTGTGTGTTTAGTGGTGTAATTAATCCTGATGTATGGGAATGGGATATTTTCCCCATTTGAAATAAATCTTCCTTTCTAAATTCCAAATTTTCTTCCTTTTTTCACCTGCTTTCCCCCTGTCTGTCTGTCTGTCTGTCTGTCTTCTTTTCTCTGACTGTATGTTCTGTCCAGCCCTCAGATTACAGTGGTTATCTGGGCTCCAGTTCCAGAACTTCATCTAGGGCCAGCTCAGCCCGTGCCAGTCCAGTGGTGAGCTCTTCTCTCCAGTCACTCACAACAAATTGCACCTGAAGCTGCAGGAATGTTATTTTTTAAAGTAATAATTTTGGAGAAAAATTGATTTACACATTGTCTCTCCCAAATTTTGTTGATCACCCAAGAAATCTTTGGTGCCTGAAGTTTGCCTCATTGATTTTTTTTACTGGAGTTAATATACTTAACAAGATGCTTTTCTGCTAGATAATGTGAAATTGGATTGCATGGTTGCTATAAAACTAGTGTTTGGAGACACACAGACATTGGTTTCATGGGCAAATAAAGTTTGTGTAAAAAAGATTGCTCCAAATGTGGCCTCGAACAACTGCTTTTCTAATTCACAGATTTACTGCTGTACCCTTGGAGCTTTTACCAAGCCATTTATGTTTAAGACTGGCTGAATGCACACGGATCCTCATTCACAGGATAATTAAACCACAACAAACAGTGGCACGCATATTTTTTTAAATAACTGACCTGAGCTTTAGTGTCTTGAAGTCCATTTGTCCCTTTCCGGCCTCCTTAGCCTTGATGTTATGGACTCTTTCTCCAACACAGATTTTTAAGGGGACTTGACCATCCTCTTATCTATTACAGAGATTACCACAAAGGTCGGCTTTTTAAATGATAAGTACTTGGCCCCTGACCAACTGATCAAAAATGTATACATGCACACTACATGGGATATTAGTGGACATTTTGACGTTGGAACCATGCCTATATTTCAAAACCTGTAGGAAGGAGAAGAGGTGCCAAATTCCAACTATAAAAAGAACAATATTAACATTTTAAAAAGTCTATCTATCTGTCTAATATACAGTAAAACCTCACTTAAACGCGGATCAGCAGTCACGGTTTCAGTCCAATGCGGATTTTTTCTGAGAACCTAACAAATAATTGTGAGCCGAAACTCCCGCACTAATGCGGAAACTACAGAAATCCTCCACATTTTTAAAAAACTTTAGTGATGTCTGGGCCTCATCCGGCACGCCCCCCTGGTCCTCGTGCTGGTTGCTAAGCACCACGCACAAACATATACCCTGCACGAGGACGAGGGGGCGTGGTGGACGAGGCCTGGACGTCACAGCTTTTTTTCGTGGCAATACATACATTTTCAAACATGTAAATTAAAGTGCTAAATTATTAAGAAAAATATTATTTACTTATTTTGTAACATAAATATTAACATAAATTCAGCCACATTTCCATATAAAGAATAACTATACATTTTTGGTACTGTGGAGAGAAACACAAAGAAACAGAGGCGGGAGGTTTGAAAGTAGCCAATCCGAGAACGCTATTTATTTCTCCTTGCTGCTGACTGGCTGCTGCCCTTTGACACAGCTGCAGTCTAGAATTTCCCCCGTGGAGCGTCTCGAGTGTTGTCGTGTTTTTTGTTTTGTTCTTCCTAAAGCCCTGTATTTTTATTACTGTAAATTAAATTATTTCTGTATTTACCCTGCTTATACCAAAGACAACGACAGCGCAGACCAAAGAAAACACGCTTGCATTAATTAAAGTACAGTGTAAATAGGGGTAACATTGGTATTTTACATTCTAGCACTGCAGGAGACAGCAGCTCAGTGCATACCGGTTTACCTTTACATTTTTTAAGGGTAATGTATTAAGCAGAGTTTTAAATTAAATGAAAGTGTTTTGGGAGCATATTTGGGGGCATTTAGGGTTTACACTATTAAAATATTACAATCACCTGTTTTATGTTTTATTGGTACTCTTTGTGGTCTCCATGTATATAGTACTTATGTGAAAGTTGAAAACCACATAGGCAAGTCTGTGAAATCAGAATCTCTTGAGGCAAAAGTGTGAAATGTACTTTGCTCATGTTATTACAAGGATCTTTCAGTTACCTGTTATCTACATTAGCTGTATAGATGTAGTGTAACCCCAAAGAAGCAAACTTCAGATGCAAAAATGCCATGTCTGATTACCTATATTAGGGTTTAAGGGGAAAATGTGTAAATAAGATTCATCACAGAGATAACACAGTAATGTCCATTGTATGGTAAGCTTACTATTTTTGGATATTACAAGAAATCTCTGCCAGTAGAGTGGTTAGTGGCTCAGCTTCACTCCAAACTTAGACCTGAAACTGGACTTCTATGTGGCCTGGACTGAAAATGATCCAAGCAGTCATAGCAGTGGTTGCATATGGCAAATGGTTGAACTGGGCACATGTTTTTGAAGGTTAAATCTCATTGCACTGGAGTTCAGTGGGTATCTGCAAAACTGAAACTGGGCCCTGAGCTTGGCACCTCTATGAAGTTGTGAAATGCAGTGTATAATCATTCACTGGGGATCAACCGCAAAAACAAGCTTTGAAGCCCACAGTCTAACACCATGATTTTCCTTTCAGGTGGAAGAGCGGTCTGACTTTCTGGAAAAGGTCAGTTATCTTTAGCTGTTTTTAGTGTGTGTAGTTGATCCAAGACTGAAAATACAGTGCATTCAAGCAGTTACCAATTCTGATATACTCTTTTAAGTTATGTTCTTTGTGTTATTTATTAAAATACCTCCCTACACGTGTTATGTCTTTGCGGTCCTTTTCAGGGGTCTAGGACAGCTTCCACTCTCTCTGCTGCCACTCTAGCCTCACTGGGCGGGGGTTTGTCTCGGAGAGGCAGCTGTGATACCTCAGCCTCAGCTGATACAGAAGCCTCCATACGAGAGATAAAGGTAATTCTAAAGAAACATTAAACAACCCATCAAAGGTGTGTCACCATAATTTTAATTGTCAAGGAGACAGTCAAAACTGTTTTTTGAGGCTTTTTTAACCACTGATGGGTTTTATTTTGAAAAACTACACTTAATGTGATAGTTTCAGAGAGTTTAGAGGCATTGTAAAGTTGGATGTATAGTCTCTGCTTTGTCCATAGAAAATGTCCCAAAATGTGATGAATTTATAGTATTTTAACTTTCTTTCTCCATCATTCTAAGTACAGATTAAAATCAGTGATTCCAAACTTTTTAATTATGATCCTTGAATGATGATTTTCCAGGACTCTCTGGTAGAGGTTGAGGAGAAGTATCGGAAGGCCATGGTGTCCAATGCTCAGCTGGATAACGAGAAGTCCAACCTGATGTATCAGGTGGACACGCTGCGAGACACACTGATGGAGCTGGAAGAGCTGCTTTACGAAACACGCAGAGAGTGTGAGGAGAGAACCAAGGTGAGCAAGAAAAGTCTCACTTCAGGTACAAACCAGTATTGATAAAGTACTGGTACCTGTTAAATCAGAAACCAGTGGGCAGTTGCTTCAGTAGTTCTCTGTGTAGTGCAGATTGACTGATAGAGATGGTACATATAAGTATTCCTTTAATACACTGTAAGGAATTGAACATCCAGGTCTGAACCTCTTAAGCCCTGTGTCTCTTTATTAGGAATATGAACGAGAGCAACACGCTCACAATATCCTGCAGTTCCAGTTTAAGGAGATGAAGGAGACATTAAAACAGAGTGAGAAGTTACTAACAGTAAGTATTTCCCAGCACTGGCCCTCTAGCTCACAGACCAGACTTGCGGCCAGTAGGCTGTAATTGTGAACAGTGAACTGTGTCCAAAAAGTCTGTTGTGGTCCCAAAAAGGTAAATCTGGGTGTTTGCCCAATCCCAAACTATTTTAACCTCTCAGGCTTATGAATTTGTTATTAATATTAGTATTAGTGTGTAGTCCTTATATTAAACATGTAGGTTATATAACAAAGATATTAAAGCTTCATACTTCATTCAATCTACCCAGGCCTCAAATGCTATCATTCTAAATTTACATTAAATTAACAGTGCTCTTCTTTACTCTGAGTTTCCAAAACCAGTTTAGTAGTACTGACCTGTAGAGATTTTGTTCTAACTCTGTACTCTATACACCTTCTTGTCTCTCTTTTCTTCCTCTTTTCCTGTTTCTGTAAATTGCCTCCCTGGGCACTGCTCAGGACACACACCAGTTGCGCGTGAAGCAGGAGGGCTATGTTAGAGAGATTTCAGACCTGCAGGAAACACTGGAATGGAAGGAGAAAAAAATCGGGGTACTCCCACCCTCATAAAATTCATGACCATAGCATTTCAAGAGCTTTCTTTTGACATTAAAGCTGCCCAGCAGGGGCTCTGTTAAGCTGTTGGTGTGAGTCAGCTCAGCCTAAATGAGTCTCATGTATTTTTAAAAGCTGTACTTACAGCAGGATCGGAAAGCATTTACACGTGAGAGTGCTAAGTGATAACGTGTGCTTAGCGAGAAATGTCCACTGCTTACAGACAGACAACTACCTGGGCAGCTTTAAGTCTTTCTTTCTACTTTTGTTTTAGCCTTTGTACACTTATAAAATTAAAGGTACCGGAAAAGATTATTTGGACTGATGTTATCAAAAAATATATTTGGCTCTGTATAAAGAACCATTTAATAGATTAGCCTTTAAGGCCAGTGCAGAAAAAGTGGTTATTGAATTTTCTCTGTAAATGATATGATTTTAGTGGTTTTGTTGTAATTCTTTTATATATTGTGACCCAACAAAGCCAGACATTTGTGAATTTTTATGTAATTGCAAGTTACCTTTTGAGCAAGAAAACTAGGGATTCTTCGAATAATAATTTGTATTTAACTGGACAATTAATCTATTTAAAAATATATATTTAAAGAAATTCCATTTAAATAACTGCACTCCAGACCCTCTCTGCTTCTATCTTTTACCTTTTAACTCCAGCTGCAGTCCAGATTATCACTGTCATGTTCTGCCTCGGAGAGGACGAAAGAGCAAGGGAAATTTGGGAAGCAATTGTTTTAATCAGAATAATCTCAAAGAACAAAGGAAGTCCACAAAACTTTGAACCAATACTTAAACTAAAGGATTCTCCAGTTGCTTTCCTTCCAGCAAGCCGGTGAAGGTCACGTCTCCGTTGAAGGTCCCGCTTCACAGAGAGGCCCAAGAAGGACCGATACGTTTTTTTTCTTTTCTTTTCCTTTTATTCTCTTTTCTTTCAAGAAGTGTCTTTCCAGAGCACAAGGGCTGTGAGGGCTTCCCCTGGATGGCTGCTTATATGGCTCTTCCTGCTAGTTCTGGAAAAGGGAAAAAGGGGAGAAAGTCACTTATTTTGGAGCAGTTTGGAGGACAGTTCATACGTGGCTCCTCTGTTCAGGATTCAGAGGGAGCAGCTTCGCTGTTCCACTTAGCTCTCTGTAGAAAGCTTCTTCCTAGCTCTTCCCACGACCAGACAGAAAGAAGGACTCAAACAGGAAAGTATGATGGTGGCAGCGCGTTGTTAGTTCTGAATTGGAGAGACATAGGAGAGCACGACACAGACAACCAATCACAGGACTAGACGGATTAAAGAACAAACGAGGAATAATTATCCAACAACACAAAACAGGTGCTGTGTCTGGCAACCCTGTTGCGTCTTTGCTAACGAGCCGATACGGAACAGGTGGGTTGCCAGGCACCACCAGGAAACACAACAAACCTACACGTGGACACAAGGGGATTCCCCACTCAGGCTCAGAACTCCGGTGCCGCTTCTCTTTGAGGGCAGGGCCCAGAGGCCCCGGATGTGAGAGAACCCCCCTCGCTAGGTCCAGCACCTGAATTCGCCATTGTCTCCGGGATAGAGCGAGGTCGCCCCCACGCGACCAGTTCTCCTTTGTCGAGCAGGGTGTCTGGGAGGACGTCCCCGAGGGTGAGGAGCAGGCCGATCCGGTCTGGATCGGTGGAAATCCTTCACTAGTTCTTGGCTGAGTATGTCGTGTTTCGGGACCCAGCTCCTCTCCTCGGGGCCATAACCCTCCCAGTCCACCAGACATTGGAGACGACCCCTCTCCTCCAGGAGTCCAGAAGGCGACGTACCCGAAAGGCAGGAGTGCTTTCGATTTCTATGGCCTCTGGCGGTGTGGGGCTCACCATACCTTCATCCAAAGGTACCGGAGTCGCTAGCCTGAGGTGAGACACATGAACACAGGGTTGATCTGTTGAATGATTTTATAGGGACCCATGAATCTGGGAGTGAGTTTTTTACAAGGTAACCCTAGTCTAAGATCCCGAGTGGAGAGCCAGGCGCGATACCTGCATGGAACACTTGATGTTTAAACTGGCGCACTGCTCGGGTGATGGAAGTGTGAGCTCCCTTCCAGACCTGCTCCGCTCTGCCGAACCACTCATCCACATGGGGCAAGTCAGTGGGCTCAACATCCCACAGGCAGAGCGGGGGTTGATGCCCAAGCACACATTCAAAAGGCGTTAGACCCGTAGTGGAGTGACGCAAGGAGTTCTGGCCATACTCTGCCCAGCCCAAGTACTCTGCCCAATCATGTGGATGTGCATGACAGTAAGCCCAGAGGAAGCGTGTTACTTCCTGAACCAAGTACTCTGCATGCCCATTAGCTTCAGGTTAATACCCTGAAGTAAGGTTGATGGAGGTCCCCGATTTCTTAAAGAATGCGGCCCCGGTCAGACAGGATGTCCTCCGGGATGCCGTAATGCACAAACACACTCCTGAACAGAGCATCAGCTACTTTAATGGCGGTAGGGAGAGAACTATGTGAAAAAAACCGGACCCCCTTCAAAAACCGGTCCACGACCACTAAAATAACCGTGTACCCAGTCGATTCCTGAACATCCATGACAAAGTCCACTGCCACATGATACCACAGCCTTTGCAGAATCGGGAGGCACATTAATTTACTGACAGGCAGTTTACGCGGGATTTTGGTAACGGCGTAGACAGAGCATGGACGTATGGCATGTTCCACATCTTCACGCGCCTTAGGCCACCAGCACTTTCGGCTACTCACCTCGGCAGTTCATTGGACCCCAGGATGTCCCATGGCGGGAGTTGTGTGAGCCCATTCAATAACTTGTTTTCTAAGTGGCTCTGGTATGTATGTTTTCCCCTGAGGACATGTCAGGGGCATAGGATAGAACCCCTGCATGTTTTCTATTTCTGCATCGAGATCCCAGATTATGGGAGCCACAATAAGCACAGGTTCTGGGTTGTCTATAAGAGTAGGAAAGCGCCGCTTTCTCCGCGAGCAGTTGCCAATTTCCGATGTCATAGTTACGCTCTGTGTCGGATAGCTTCCTGGAATAAAAGGCACACGGATTAAGTTTCTCCGGGGTTCCATGTCTCTGTGATAGCACCGCTCCTAATCTGACTTCTGAGGCATCTACCTCCACTATGAAGGGCAAGGCTGGATTGGGGAGTTTTAATACCGGAGCGGAGGTGAACAGCCTTTTAATTTTCTTAAATGTTTCTTGTGCATTTGCAGTAAATCTGATTTTCTTTGGTTTGCCCTTAAGGAGATCAGTGAGCGGTGCCACCACAGAGCTAAAACCCCAGATGAACCGCCTGTAGAAATTGGCAAAGCCCAGGAACCGTTGCAATTCTTTCACCGATTGGGGCTCCGGCCACTCAGACACGGCAGTGACCTTCTTTTCATCCATACTTACCCCCTTTGGACAGATACGATAGCCGAGAAATGAGAGCTCAGACACATGAAACTCAGACACATAACGTACAACCCGTGCATGAGCAGACAACGGAGGACCTTGCACACATGCGTAAAGTGCTCTGATTTGGTTTCTGAATAAATTAAAATGTCATTGAGATAGACGACTACATATCTATGTGTCATGTCCCGAAAGACATCATTCATGACGGCTTGGATAACCGACGGAGCGTTTACCAAGCCATATGGCATTACCGAATAATGCCCAGATGTGGTGCTGAAGGCGGTTTTCCACTCATCGCCTGCTCTAATGCACACAAGGTTGTACGCACTCCGTAGGTCGAGCGTAGTGCAAATTTGCACCCCACTGAGCTGTTCGATGGCCGATGGGATAAGTGGAAGAGGGTGTGGATACTTCACCGTGACCGCATTGAGCCTTCCCGGAGTGCCTCGGCCACGTAATCTTCCATCCCCTTGGTTTCCACCTCGAACAACAGATAGACTCGTGACCGGGGTGGTGTAGTGCATGGCAAGTGGTTGATCGCACAGTCCCACAGCCGGTGCAGAGGTAGGCAGGTCGCCTTAGCGGTGCTAAACACCTCGGCAAGGTCTTGATACTGTTCAGGGATGTCTACAGGTGTCTCAGTGAAAGGACTTTCTATAGATGTGGCATGAAGCGGATCGCCAATCTATATGGGGATTATGTACGCACAGCCACGGAAGCCCAACTACAATGTGTGGTTAAGCGCTTTCTAATACCAAAAACGGTAATTTTTCATGGTGGTTCTTGGCCACCGTGATTTGAAGGGGCTTAGTAATCTGTGTTACTGGCCAATCACTGACGAGACGACCGTCTAAGGCTTTCATGAGGATCGGGATTGGCGGGTCCTCCACCGAGATGGATAAGGATG
Organism: Alestes dentex; assembly: GCA_037576975.1. NCBI lineage: Eukaryota > Metazoa > Chordata > Actinopteri > Characiformes > Alestidae > Alestes > Alestes dentex. The sequence goes on from JBBIGA010052226.1 coordinate 13,793, forward strand.
ACACTAGGATTTTTGATATGAAGTTGCCAGCCAATTCAGAATCTACAAGAACAGAAACAGAAAAGGGGGAGTTAGCAATCAAAACTGAAGCAGGGATACAAAATTATGTGAGTGTGGGTGCACTCTTTGGGACCAACAGCGTTAGAGACAGGACCTGGTTGGGTCAGAGCACGCAAGTGGCCAATTGGTGGTCTCTCACTCCACAATACAGACAGAGACCCTCACGACATCTTTGGTCCTTTTCTTGTTGAGCCAGTCGGAATAACCCCAATTGCATGGGCTCTGGTTGTCCCTCCTCAGCTGTCGCTGTTGTGGGGGAAGTGGAGGCTGTTTCACTCTGGTTTGAGCGGAGGCGCGCCGTGCGTCCCAGGGCAGTCTTTCGTTTCCCCTGTTTGTGCTGGTCCAGCCGGATGGTTAGCACAATCAGCTCATCCAGGGAAAGACCTTCGTCATGACAGGCTAGCTCTGTCTGTAACTCACTATTCAGGCCCTTTCTGTATGCGGCGATCAACACGGGCTCGCTGCAGCCACTGTTGGCCATGAGTATGTGGAAATCAGTGGAGTAATCTACAGCTGAGCTCATGTCTTGTCGTAGCTGGAGGAGATGAGCACAGCTACTGTTTCCCTGGTCCGGGAAATCGAACACAGCTGAAAACCAGGCTCCGAACTGGGGGTAGTCTTGTTGCACTTCCGTCATCTTGTGGAATTCTGCAAAATAAAGGTCACACGCCATTAAGAATTTCTTACAACCCGAAGGGTCTCCTGCATACCTCTCTGGCAGTGAAGAATGTCTTGGAACCCGTACAGTCATCGGCTGGATGGGCATGGGTGGTGCGGCTGGTGCTGGAACTGGTTCAGGCAGCGGTGGTTGTGGGTGAGGGGCAAGGGCCATGTTTGTGACCACTCCTGCAAGTCGTTCCAGTCAGGCATGCACTTATGCTAAACTCTGCTGGATTAGCTCCATCTCCGACGGGAGAGGAATCCCCGCTGCGTCCATGCGGTGGGCACTGTCATCTGTCATGTTCTGCTTTGGAGAGAGGACACAAGAGGGAAAGGGATTTGGGAAGCAAGTTTTAATCAGAATAATTTCAAAGAACAAAGGAAGTCCACAAAACTTTGAACCAATACTTAAACTAAAGGATTCTCCAATTGCTTTCCTTCCAGCGAGCCAGTGAAGGTCACGTCTCCGTTGAAGGTCCCGCTTCTAAGAGAGGACCAAGACGGACCGATACGTTTTTTTCTTTTCTTTTTCTTTTATTCTCTTTTCTTTCAAGAGGTGTCTTTCCAGAGCACAAGGGCTGTGAGGGCTTCCCCTGGATGGCTGCTTAACTGGCTCTTCCTGCTACTTCTGGAGAAGGAAAAAAGGGGAGAAAGGCAAGTCACTTATTTTGGAGCAGTTTGGAGGACAGTTCATACGTGGCTCATCTGTTCAGGATTCGCTGTTTCCGCCACTTAGCTGTCTGTGGAAAGCTTCTTCCTAGCTCTTCCCACGACCAAATGGAAAGGGGTACTCAAACAGGAAAGTATGATGGTGACAGCGCATTGGTAGTTCTGAATCGGCTGGCCTTTAACTGGAGAGACATAGGGGGCACGACACAGACAATCAATCACAGGACTAGACAAATTAAAGAATAATTATCTAACAACACAAAACAGGTGTGGTGTCTGGCAACCCTGTTGTGTCATCGCTAACAAGCCGATATGGAACAGGTGGGTCGCCAGGCACCACCAGGAAACACAACAAATCTACACGTGGACACACGGGGATTCCCCCCCTCAGGCTCAGACCTTCTCTCTAGGGGAGGGGCCTTGAGTCCCCGGATGTGACAATCACCTCTTCCAGACTACCACCAGGCTAATGCTCTATTTTTTCCATTAAAGCAAAAGGTTGTTGTAGGTTTTCTTATTTTGTCTATATTTTGGACACACCATATTTTGATGGTCGTCTATAGATTATCTGCAGATACTTTAATTGTTAACAAATTATCTGGTGGATTATCAGCAGCATTGAGTTTAGGTTTAGAATTTGATTAAAAATGTAGGATAAGGTTAAGTGTAGGTCTAATGCTTCTGCTACATTTAACAGATATTTAGTTGAATGTTCAAGCACAGCATATACAAAGTGTCTGCAGTGGACCATCTAAATACAGTGCTAGCAAAATTGCCAGGAAACAAATCATAGTTGCAGTCCTAAAGAAAAAACATTAATATGAGAGTGTCATATCAGTTGCATTTTATCAGAAACCTAATTGAACAATAGTCCTCACTCTGAAAAAATTACAGCGGAGCAAATTTTAAGGGCACATCACCAAAGTTTCCTAGTCTATCATCAACGGGACATTCGGTTTGATAATGTTAAAGAACAATTCTGTACAAGTGATCAACCTTTTTAAAGTTCCACAAAATGTTTATTAACCATAAAGATTAAATACCAATAAAGTTAAAATTTCATTCTATGCCAAGAACCATCATTTTTAGAGTGTACATTCTATGTCGTCAGTATTTCCTCTCTCCTCTTCAACTTTTCCTTCCTTTTCCTTTTCCTTGCTGCTGCTGGTCTTGCGAAGGCCTTAGAGAGGCAGAAGGAGTATTCGGATATTATCAGGGATGAGCGGGATGCACTGAGGGATGAGGGTTTCCGACTCAGGGATGCTCTAAAGGTAGAGCTATTCAGAATACAGGGAGAGCAGTCAAAACATCCTTAATCTCTTTATGTGGTTGTGTAACTGAAAAATATGAATACATTTAAATCTTCTTTCTTGCACAGAAACATGGCATAGTTCTTGGAACTGAGGTGACAACAAATGGGGAGACAGGAGGCAACGCAATAGACGGCCATGAAGATGAAGAATCAGCCTCTAGATTAGCTCAAGATGCGCACACGCCTATTATGAGTGGTGACAGCATGTTGGGTAAGACGGTGGTGTTTCAGTTAACACTACCTAGAATAATTGGTTTCATAATTAAATGAATCATGTGAATGTTTCTGTTAAATGGATATGCTGATTTTATTTAAAGGGCCTTTATCATGGCATAAAGTCCATATAGTCCATATACGAAAGTTAGGCTGCAAAAACAGCTTGCTTTAAAATAGTTTCTGTGATGTCACAACAACACATTTACATATATCCACCTGTTCAGCCTATAGCACATTAGCCTTACCCAGACTTACTGAAGTTGCATGGAGTGTTTAAACCCAGACTGCATGTAAAATGAGGCAAAATGAAAGGCAGCCAATCAGAAAAGAGAACATTTACATATATCAGTTGTATGGGAACAGTATCAAAAACAGCCTGTTTAATTTTGGATGTTAAAAATGCATGAGTGTTTAGGTGCATAAACACAATGTTACATATTTGCCTCTGGAGAAAAATAAATACAAGTGAAATGTAGGATATGGGCCCTTTAATCTATTTGATTGATTGACATTTTTACTTTTTTGAGGGGTGTTGCACTGATTGTGTTTCAATCCAATGATTTTTGTCCAGTGTTCAAATCTTCCTGTGCTCTTAACCAACTACTGTCGAATGGAATGAGTTCATTAATCAAATCAGTCTCTTGCAGTTGTTTTACATGAAGACAATTCCTTCAATTCTCTGCTTTTTCTTCTTCATTGAAATCTCTTCCTCATGATTGTCTTCATTCTTTCTCTACACCAATCATTCTGTTTTCTCTAAACGCAAGTCATTTGATATGATCCTTCATACTTTCCCAATGATGTTCCAGAGAGACCTCCAGAAGACGAAGTTCCTGAAATGGACAGGATACCCACAGGGAAGAATTTAAGTCCAAGCTGGGAATCCAGATCACGTTTAGCGATCCCTGAGAGTACAACTAATGCAGAGACTGTGACCAACAAAGGAGAGGAAAAGAGATCTACATCTAAAGATACATTTAGAGGTGTTGCTGGAACAACACAGAGAACACGTAGGGTTGCAAAGAGAGCGATGGAATTGAAAAGCTCATATGGCTCAACAATACTGATGGAGGATGAGCAAATTCCTAAACTACATGCAAAAGTGAAGCAGTCTGTAAGAGCTGAAGATGTACCTGAAGATCTCAGTAAAAGATCAGATTATTATGAAGAGCAGAGAAGTAACAAAAACTTTTCAGAGCACAACAATGATCATGTTTGGGTGAATCCTTATATTGCAAACTATGGTCAGAAAGAAACGACTCAAGAAAGCATAAGTAGAAATCAAGAAGAAGCACCAAAGAGTGTGGTAAAGCCAGATAATGAGCAAAAAGCTTTAGATGAAACCAAATGTCCAGACAGCCAAATGGAGAAGACACATGTTCTGATTAGGGATAGAAAAAAAGCACCCAGCCATCATGTTGCCATTCATGAAAAAAAACAAGGTGATAATGAAATTGTAGAGGACTTGGAGATGCCAGTAACCAGCCGAAGTGGTGAAGATCCCCTTAAACTCTATGACATGGAGATGGCCAGAACCTCAGGAGAAGTTTCCTCATCAATCAGTAAGCAGGAACAGTCTGAGACAGAATTGGAACTTGAATCAGAGGATGTTCGAGGATGCACATTTACAGTGCCAGTGGAGGAGAAAGGCATAGCCTCATTTTTAGATAGCTGTCAAGAAGCTGGAGCATGGGATTTTGAGGTTACAACAATAGACCAACGATACGCCCCCAGTACTGAATATCAGAAAGCTGCAACTGCTGCTGGGGTCCAAATGACAAGCAGTAGTGTGAGGCTGAAGACCAAGAAAAGACATGAATGCAGCATTTCATAATTTTAAAACTGTCTGTATTATTTGATAATGTTTCTGTAGAAACCCATCTTGTAGGTATTTGATATTTTACTGATACTTCAGTTGGTAATACAAGTCATGTGCGCAGAACACATTAAAATGATGTCGCATTTGTAACATTTTACTGTGAAAGCATCAACTGAAATGTTAGCACCAGTGTTTAAAAAATAGAGCACAGATTAATTCTTCTGAATCTGCTGAAAAACTTAATATGATAAACGCATCCAGTGGATCAAATCTGTGGTCCATGTAATTGCCTCAATGTCTGTTTTGTTGAAATGTGTAGGTCCATGTGAGGCACCAGAATTTGAGATACACTCTTTCAAAAGCAAAGAGGAGAAGTATGCTTGATCTTCAGTATGATATGATCAGCGAACAGTTTCTGAGATTTTCTTTATTGGTTTCTAGGCAGTGGTGAGATGTGTCATAGCTCCTTTGAATGACCACAAAATGTTCAAGTTCTATGAGTGTGGAATGAAACTTGCTGATGAATCAGTTGGACTAAATGGTTATAATTAGACAAATATGTATGGACTTGGTAGCCCATTGCAAAAGGCTGTGGGGGAAAGTGAAAGTGAAAGTGACCATTCTGTCATACGTGAATACACCACAACACACAGGATGAACAGCACAAAATTCTTCCTCTGCATTTAACCCATTCACAAAGTGAAGCAGCACGCAGCCAGGAACACAGCGCCCAGGGAGCAGTGTGTGGGGACAGTACCTTGCTCAAGGGTACCTCAGAGGTGCTTAGCAGTCTTGGGAATCGAACACATGACTTCCTGCAGGGCAAACGCCCTAACCACTAGGCTAAATGAAAAAAATTGTGTTGAACAGTTTGGGTAAAATGTGCTTTAAAAATGGTTAACCCACTGGGTTAACATATACGTTCTTAAAATGGTTCTTTAGCAAGATAGCAGTGATATATAGAAATGTGAACACAATTTGTGCATAGTTGTGCATAGAACACAATTTTTGCATAGTTATATTATAGAAACTCTGATGTATATGGTAGAAGCTTTTGAAAAAATAATTCCACATAGCCCCTAAAAGTGTTCTACTACTGTCATGTTGGGCTGACGAAGCAGACACACTTGCAGGGACAGGTTTTAGTTTATAAAACTGTAATGACGGAAAGTCGAGTTCACAAGCTGGCAAAGCTCAAACAAAAACAAGCTGCACAAAAACACAAAACATAGCAGTCTTTCCCTTCACTCCAAAGGGAACCCAAGCACGACAGGAGAAAGGGAGAGCTCGGCAGCCTCGCCAACTCACATGCAGCCCAGAACAGCCAGTCTCTGTGGAGGACAACCTTGAGGACGAGGAGCAAGATGGTCCGGCCTATTTCTATGGCTTAACACCTCACCTGCTGGGACCCAGTTCCTTTCTTCGGGACCATACCCTTCCCAGTCCTCTAGGTACTGGAGGGCTCCTCGCCATCTTCGGGAGTCCAAAAGTTGGCTAACATGGTAGCCCCCTCAACTTCAATTGCCGTGGGGAGTGTAGGTTCAACCTCCCCTCCATCCAATGGCCCTGCTACTGTTGGCCTGAGTAGAGAAACATGAAAAGTAGGATGAATGCACATATGAAGGGGTAACTTAAGCTTATATGTGACTGAGTTTATCTGTTGCCAAACTTCAAAGGGACCGAAGAATCTAGGAGAGAGTTTACTTGAAGGTAAGTGTAGTTTTAAGTCATGGGTAGAGAGCCAGACCCATCTCCTGACCGGAACTCCGGCGCCTTCCCAATCTGCATACATTTTAAAGCATTCCACCGCTCTCCTGACAGACGTGTGAGCCCTCTCCCACACCCGCTCTGCCCTACGGTACCAGCTATCAACCTCAGGTACATCCGAGGGCTCTCCATCCCAGGGACAGAGCGGAGTGGCGTAACGAGTTCTGGGCATACTTCGCCCAGCAAAGGAACTCTGCCCAGTCATGTTGTCGCCCATGGCAGTAGTTCCAGAGGAACCGAATCAACTCCTGTACTGACTGTTCAGCCTGATCATTGGACTCTGGGTGGTAGCCTGAGGTCAGGCTGACAGTAGTTCCCAGGTTCTTGAAAAAGGCTGCCCATACACGGGAGACAAACTGGGGACCTCGGTCAGACAGGATGTCCTCTGGGATGCCATAGGGCAAGAACACGGCGTGAAAGGGCATCTCAGCCACTTCGAGGGCAGTGGGTAAGGAACTGAAAGGAAGGAACCGGGCCCCCTTCGAAAATTGGTCCATGACCACCAAGACAACTGCGTGCCCCTTCGATACCAGGAGATCCGTCACAAAGCCAATAGCGATGTGCGACCACAGCTTCTGCGGTACTGGTAGGGGCAGTAATTTCCCGGCAGGCAACTGCCGGGGGTCTTAGACACAGCACCAACGGAACAGGAGTTTATAGTCTTTTCCACACCTGCCCATAGGGAAGGCCACCAATACTTACGATGGAGCACCTCGACGGTCCGGTGGACCCCGGAATGCCCTGTAGTGGCAATATTGTGCGCCCACTCGATAACTTTTGCTCTGAGTGTTTCTAGTACATATACCTTGTCCTCAGGACAAGCTGGAGGAATAGAGTTCTGTCAATTTAGTCACTCAATCTCGACATCAATATCCCAACTTATGGGAGCTACAATGAGTGCTGAAGGAATTATGGGCTCTGGAGAACTTTTCTCCTCTGATGCTGTAAAACACCTGGACAAGGCATCTGCTCTACCATTACGGGAGCCCGGGCGATACGTAATCTTACGTAAATACGTAAACAAAGCCCCCTGAACCTGTTTAGGGCACAGTTGCTTTGCCTGCTGGATGTACTCTAGGTTCCGGTGGTCTGTGAACACAGTGAAGGGGTGTCTGGCTTCCGCTAACCAGTGATGCCACTCCTCTAGCACCGCTTTCACCGCCAGGAGTTCAAGGTTCACGATGTCATAATTGCGTTCCGCATCGGTCAGCTTCTTCGAAAAGGAGGCACAGGGGTGTAATATCTGAGGAGTGTCCGAATACTGTGACAGCACTGCGCCCAATCCCACCTCTGAGGCATCTACCTCTACTACAAATGGTCTAGTTGGATCAGGTAGTTTGAGTACTGGTGCTGATGTAAACCGTGTTTTGAGCTGCTCAAACGCCACCCTGGTGGCCGGAGTCATAATGAGCCTCTTAGGCTTGCCTTTCAGTAGGCCAGTCAGTGGTGCTGTCACAGTACTAAAGCCTCGAATAAACCTGCAGTAAAAGTTTGCTCAGCCCAAAAACCTCTGCAATTCCTTGACCAGCATGGGCTCAGGCCACTCTGACACCACCCTGACCTTTTCCAGATCCATCGCCACCCCTCCTGGACCCATTCGATAACTGAGAAATGAGAGCTCCTGTACATGGAACTCACATTTCTTGGCCTTCATGTACAAACCTTGCTGGAGCAGGTGGACTGTGCGAACATGTGCAATGTGTTCTGTCACATACTATCACGAATTTCTGCAACATGTCTTTGAATACTTCATTCATACGAGGTTGAAAACATGACGGAACATTTGCCAAACCATACGGCATTACCGAATACTGCTAATGGCCAGATGTAGTACTGAAGGCTGTCACCTGCCCTAATGCACACGAGGTTGTACGTGCTCCGCAGGTCGAGCTTAGTAAATATACTTGCCCCACGGAGCTGCTCGATGGCTGTGGGGATGAGAGGAAGCGGACACGAGTACTTCATGGTAACTGCATTGAGCCCATAGTTGTAGCTTGGAGGTGTAGCCTCATTTAGAGCAACAAACTCGTCAGGTCTAATCCAGGTCTCTGTAAGGCATAAAGTGTCAATATTCTGATCAGTTATTAATTCGTTGACAAGAGCAGTTTTAGGAGCGAGTGATCTTATGTTTAACAGTCCCAACTTCAGCTTTAGATCTAAGGTGCTGAGCTTACTGGAAGTATAAGAGACATTAATTAAATTATTTAAGCACACTTTTTGGTATTTCTGTTTAGTTCGGGGGACAGACACAGTCTTGATATTATAAAACTTAGGGTGAAGCCTAGGTGACGACTCAAGGCAGCGGTCGGTTAAGCCCATTTGTCTGCCGCCTGGCCCCAGATTCAAGGCCAGAGCACTTCTCCCACTCCAGAAAAGGATGCTGGACCCCTCCGAGCTCACTCTTGCAATTACTTCAGCACAACGCAGCATGACCACCAGCAGAGTCTTCACCATCCCCATCGCTTCTGCACTTGTAAATACCTACCTCATGTTGTCTGTGTCTGTCTGCTTGTGGCACTAATGTTATATAGCATTGTGAATCTAGAATTTAGTAAACTGAACACGCACACTACAATGCATCAATATATTCTTCAGAATAAAAGATTCTTCTGCACTAACCTGAGATAGACACAAAGGCTTTGTTTAAAAGGGAACAAAGGTAAAAAGATTTCAAAAACGCACAGTGAAAGATTAACCACAGATCCCATCATTGTTTTGTTTAATGACTTTCATCATTATTATAAGAATAAAATTACAAAAAGCATTACATTTAAAATACACAGATAAATTACATTAATTATAAATGTAATTTACCAATGCCACCTTTTATGATTAATGAAACAACATATATGAGATCTGTTTTCATCTGTCTGTTATTTTATATACTGTTCTGTTTTTGTTATTCTGTTGCACCATGGCCCTGGAGGAACATTAGTTCACTGTGTCTGTGGCTGAAATGACAATAAACCTGCTTGAATTGATTTGAAATAGTGTTTTCATGCAGAATGGAAATAATCAGTAAATAAACAATTTTAAACAGAAAAATCCTTATTAGACTCTTGTCTTATTAGTCAGTGTTACGTGCGAAAGCACGTTTGTTCCTTTCTCGTTTGTAGCTGGCGCTCTGTCTAGATCGCTCACTCTCTGTAGGTCCGCCCCTTGTTCTGATTGGCCGGTGTGGACTCCAGCAGTGCTCTGATTGGCCGATCGTCCCTGTCGCCTCCCAGTGGTCGTTCGCCGCCGGAAATCCCGCCTCTCGGCCTTTAATGCTTCCTTCACGTGCTATGGGAAAAATGATCCTTTCCAGTTGTAATTTGGAAATTACGGGTGCTTTTGTTGTCGTATTGAAGAAAAAACATTGCGGACCCACAGTTTGGGGGTGTTCATGTGCACTTTTCAAGTCGACTTCTGGTATTTACCATAATTCCCATAGCACGTGAACGCAGCATAAGAGGACACCAAAGTTTTTTTGGGTTTTTTTTTTTTTGGGGGGGGGGGATTGTTGGCTCCTTATTGCAAATTTGTAGTTAAAATAATTGGCACTTTGTTTTCTTGTCCCGTCAGGTTGGGTCAGGTTAGTGCTTTGGTTACACATTGTGCATCACGATAGGAGATCTGTTAGATACATTAGGTAAGTGGGTGACACCAACCATTGTAAGTTCAGGCTCAGGTTTAGGGATGTTTTGTTTTATTCTGTTCTTTTCTTTGGTGTCGTCGTAGGGCCCAACCTGTTCGTTTTCTTCTCTGTAATATCTCCTGTAAATAGTGTCTTTGTAAATATCGTCTCTGTATCTGTACTCACTGTTTTTTTATATACACAACACGCTCCTTTTTTCTAGTTAGTTTTGTCTCTGTGTGTTGTTTTTTTTTCCCCCTGTGTCCTGTCGCGTGTCCCTTTTAAAAACTCGATCTCATATCCCTGGTCGTGGTCGTTGGGAACTGAACAGCTAATGTTCAGTTCCCAACAGGTTCTTTTGTTTAAGTTATTTTTTGCATACTATTGATGTGTAAAAAAAACCCTTCCAACAAGACTGGTGGAGAAGACAGACAAACCTAGGGGACCCAGTAAAGCTCCACATGGTATTCAACAGAATAGATGGATATAAAAATAAAACTCCTCCTCCTCCTCCTCCAAATTTGTTCCTGGTTAAATACAGTATGACATCAAAGGGAAGATTTTTTTTAAACACAGACTGCTGAGGCACGCTCTAACAGAGCATGCTAATTGTTTACATTTTTTTGCAGCTTTTGCAGAAATGGATCAAAATTCACAACCCAGAGAGGTAATGTCTCAAGTATAAACTTATAATTTTGTAAATTTCCCACTTGTGGAACTAATAAAGATTTATCTTATAACAATGTAATGCATGATAAATGAAAATATTTTTTGTGTTTTTATATATGTTTTGTATTTTTTGTAATCTTCCAAAGCATACAACATAGCTGGTCTCACTACCATCTTGTACAGCTTTCCCTTTCACTCATGCTGGTACCTGCCCGTCACAAATCACTCCTGAAACATTTCTCCACCGGTTCCATTCCCATGCCTGTGCTCTCTTCTTCACTTCTATTTTACACTCCCCATTACTCTGGACTGTTGACCCCAAGAATTTGAACTCCTCCACCTTCGCCAGCTCTAATCTCTCCCTCGTCTGTCAACTTTTCTATCACCATAGCACACAAGAAAGGGCTCAGAGCTGATCCTTGGTGTAAACCCACGTATCACTTGAACGCTCCTACTGCAGACCACACTGCTGTCACACTGCTTTCATACATATTCTGTACAAAGGAGGGATAGGAGTGCTGCTTCTTCATTCGCTGAGGACTGCTGTATCATTAGGTGAGAGTTGGCAGCCCTGTCTGGGCCTCGTCCGCCAGGCCCCCTTGTCCTCATGCTGGGTTGTGTATGTTTGGGCGCAGCACTTAGCAACCCAGTATGAAGACAAGGGGGCATTTTCATGCATTTGAGTGCCAAATTCTTAAGGAAAATATTTACTTATTAAACATTAACATAAATTCAGTCACATTTCCATATAAAAAATAACAATGTTTTGGTACTGTCCAGAGAACTCAAAGAAAGCGCATCTAGGGATACTAAAATACAGCTATACTCAGGAGGCCGGAGGTTTGAAAGTTGCCAATCTAAGAACACTTTCTCCTTGCTGCTTATTGGCTGCTGCCCTTTGATGCATCCCATGCAGCTGCAGTCCAGAATTGTCCTCGTGGAGCATCTCGAGTGTTCTTGTGTTTTTCATTTTGTTCTTCTTGAAGCCCTGTATTTTTATTACTGTAGGTTAAATGAATTTATTACTATATTTAACCTGCTTATACCAAAGAAATCGACAGTGCAGGGGTAACATCAGTATTTTACATTCTAGCTTTGCGAGACAGCAGTTCAGTGCACACTGTACAGTTTGAGTACCGGTTTACCATTACATTTTCTGTAAGGGTAATGCATTAACACATCACAACACGTTTTTCACTATACGCGGGCGCTCTTGGAACGTAACCCCTGCGATAAGCAGCTGTTTACTGTAGTCCTTTTGTGAAATTATAGAATTGTTTTGTGCTTGCTTGATCTGGTGTCCTGAGTTCAAGGCTCAAGATTGGATTTGATATGTCAAACTGTTATGTTAATTATAAACCCTCTTCCTGTTTGGTGGCTTCTCCATTCGAATTCAACTGCCTGTGATGGCAGGGGCGTATCAAGCTTTCCAAAAGTGGGGGGGATGGGGTGTTGTGACAGACAATGAATTTAGCTTGACTAATCTAGTGTGATGCACTGTCTGATTTCACTTCATTCTACCTGTTGAGTGTTGGCTAGGGTGACCACACGTCCTCTTTTTGAGACCTGGAGATCGGGGATTCGTCACGTTATAGGCATCTCTCATTAACTAGTTACTGCCCTTCACTTCCACTCGCGCTGTGGACCCGAGAGATAAGTGAGCGAGGGGAGGGGGTGGCACTCGATATCAGCAGTACAAAATGCCTAAACGCCGCTGTAAATTCACAAACGATTTACAAAAAGATACACGTGCTGTCGTTGACAAATCATTAAACCATAATGTCAATGCAAATGTTTCACACAAAGTCATCAAAGGTAGGATAATACGTTAAGATAGATTAGGGTATTATGATTTACTAGTATTGTTTTTTCCTAAGGGCCCAGAAACATCAAAATCTTTTGAAGGATATGTCACGGGTTAAAGGTAAAAACTACATAAATAAAGCAAAGGACTGTGAATTGGCACATTTGCATGACTCTCTGGTACATGACAACAGTATGTGGCATGACTAATGATCAGGTGATAGGCATAATGTAAAAGAGAAGCAGATATGGCACTGGAAAAAAGCTATTACTATTCACCTTGCAAGTGAGATTACAACTAAACAAGTCAAAGCACTGACTGAAGAAGCAGAAGTAAACAGAATAAGAACAGTCAGGCCAAAAGAAAGCAAGTCTAAAGCTAACACAAGACAGACTTTAAAAAAAATGAGCTAATTGGCAGCAGGTATGGCTTGCAACATGAAACAAACAAAATGTCCTGCAGTTGGTCAAACCATGCAAAATGAAATTGAAAACATGTTCATTGTAACAGTTAGCATTGAGCATGGAAGACACACTGAACTGGTGGAATCTGAAACAGGAAGAAAAATGGAATGAGAGACTGAGAAAAGAGACAGAAAAGAGGTGAGCTTTTAAGACAGGTGCAGACTGTAGTGCAATGTTGACATTAGAAGCAAGCTCAGGGCTAGTAAAAGTAAACTGGTCAAATTCTTTGGTTACAAGATAGTTCCACTGGGTAAGAGAACACTGACGAGTGAGTATAAAGGCAAAAACACAGCATTAAGCTTGAAATCACAAAAGATGTTTCACTGGGAGGAACCATGGGTGTGAAACGAGGAACTACTTTTGTGAAACAAGTATTAATAAAGAGAATTCAAGAAGAGAACAGCATTCTTAGAGTAAGAGGATCTTTTCAATGAACTAGGTTGCTTACTATGTGAACACTGCATACAGATCGACCACACTGCCATCTGTGGAGGAAGTATGCCAAATACAAAATACCTTTCTGTGCTCCTCAATGGTTTTGGCAGATATAACTACAATTTGGCTGAAGAGCAGTGATGGCCTAATGGTTAGGGCGTTGGCCCTGCAATCAGGGGCAGCTGGATGGCCTAGTGGTTAGCGCATTGGCCCTGCAAGCAGAAGGTTGTGGGTTTAAATCCCAACTGCTAGTGGTCACCACTGAGGTACCCTTGAGCAAGGTACCGTCCCCACACACTGCTCCCCGGGCGCCCCTTTTTGGCGGCAGCCCACTGCTTCACTTGGCGAATGGGTTAAATGCAGAGAAAGAATTTCACATTGTTCACATGTGCTGTGGTGTGTTCACGCGTGACTATAAGGGTTAATAAATTAAAAATCACTTTAATAAAATCCTATGTGGCAAAAAATCTTATATAGCATAAATTGCATAAGCACAAGGTTCAGATATGAAGCTTGGGGAAAAGAATCAGAGGACTGTCCCCATTCAGTATGCCAAATATCACAACTTTTTGCCCAGTTCTAGTGGCTGTCAAACCCTAGCCAAAAGGGGAAAAAAAGAAAATGAGACTGCTGAGTTTTTACTAGTGTCCATGATCAATTCAGGACTAGAAGGTCAGATGAAACAGCTTCTCCAGTGCTTTCTGCTGTTAACCCAGTCAAGCTGTGGAAGCATACCATCACTTTAGACAGATGCATGTTTTATACTCATTTTCAAAGCCAGAAACAAAAAGATTGTCACCTGTGCTAGAAAAGTTGCTGCATAATCCCCATCACTGAATTGTGACTTGACTAAAATAGTTAAATAGGCCATCATAACTTCCATGTACTAAGTCATCAAACGTAAATAAGGTTAGATAGTTTAGGATTATGATTTACTAGTAGTGTTTTCCATAACATTGTGAACATCTTAGCTAACTGATGCTTTTATGGGGGTCTGTCTTGAGAAAAACACATGCTTATAGTAAAGGGTGTTGACTGTGTTGAAGTTTAACCTGTTTTACATTAAGTGAAAGTAGCAGCTTAAGTATACATTCTTGAAGGTTTATAGTCTTAAAGAATTATGCAAACAGTATGGCAGTATAGACCGTATAACAAGTATACACAGTACAACAGCATACAGTCATATGAAGTTTGGGAACCCCTCTTAATTTTTTTGAATTTTTGTTTATTTTATTTAGTATTTAAAGTAGCAACGTATTTTGAATATATGTCATGACTTATGGAAACAGTAGTATTTCAGCAGTGACATTAAGTTTTAGATTAACAAAATATCAATATGCATCATAAAATTAGACAGGTGCATAAAGTTAGGCACCCCAACAGAGATATTACACTACAGTTCAGATAATTTGATGGCTGCTGAGCATGGACAGCCTGCTTCAAAGCATCCCATAGAATTTTGATGATGTGATGGCCATTCCAGAATATTGTACTTCTCCCTCTGCATGAATGCCTTTGTAGATTTCAAGCTGTATTTTGGGTCATTGTCTTGTTAGAATATCCAAACCCTGTGTAACTTTGTGACTGATCCTTGAACATTATCCTGAATAATTTGTTGACCTTGGGTTGAATTCATCCGACCCGCAACACTAACAAGGGCCCCAGTCCCTGAACTAGCCCCACAGCATGATGGAACCTCCACCAAATTTGACAGAAGGTAGCAAGTGTTTTTATTGGAATGCAGTGTTCTTCCACCATGCAGAGCACTTATGACCAAATTAAAAAAAAAAAAAAGTGATCAGTCCAAAGCACTTTGCTCCAAAATGAATCTAGCTTGTCTAAATTAGCTTTTGCATACAACAAATTACTCAGGTTGTAGCATGAGTGCAGAATGGGCTTCTTTCTCATCACCCTGCCCTTCAGATATTCTTTGTGCAAATTGCGCTGAATTGTAGAATGTACATCTGCAGCAAGATTTTCTCACAGGTCTTTGGAGGTGATCTGTGGGTTGTCTGTAAACCATTCTCACAATCCTCTGCATATGCTGCTCCTGTATTTTTCTTGGCCTAACAGACCTGGGTTAAACAGCAACTGTGCCTGTGGCCTTTCCTGATTACATTCCTTACAGTTGAAACTGACAGTTTAAACCTCTTAGCTTTTTGTAGCCTTCCACTAAACCATGATACTGAACAATCTGTTTTCAGATCTTTTGAGAGTTGCTTTGAGGATCCCATGCAGTCAATCTCCAGATGAGAGTCAAAGAGAAGCACAACTTGCAATCGGCCACCTCAAATACCTTTCCTCGTGATTGGACACACCCGTCTATGAAGTTCAAGGCTTTATGAGCCAATCCAACCAATTTGGTGTTACAAGCAATCAGTATTGAGCAGTTACATGCATACAAATCAGCAAAATTACAAGGGTACACAGACTTTTGCACAGCCAGTTTTTCACTTTTGAGTAAATTATGCAGGCTGAGAGGGGTTCCCAAACTTTTTCATATGACTGTAACCAAGTACAAATAGCACCTTGAGCATAGATTATTGTATGTATGGTTTATGTCAGTCCAAAAAAAAAAAAAAAACCCACACACCTTCAAGGACACAACCACACAAGTTATGATTCCATTTCAGAAGGTAGTAGTCAGAGAGATCAGTGTTGGTATGAACCCAAGCCAGGGGGAAGAATATTAAAGCTTAATCCACGAAATAAATATATCACCAAAACCAAACTAAGTGTGAAAAACAGATATAACCACTCCACGCCATCAAATGACTGAAATAATATGTGGCGCAGGGCGAGGGAAAGGCCACAATTACTAAAACTATTTAACAAGCCGACTACGCCACCCAGTGGTATAGAGCACTGGGACTCTGACCAAAGTAAATGATTATAGATAAATTACTGTTTAAGCCCAGGTTCGTCCCCAGGCTGAGCAACCAACAAATCACCAGAAAGTGAGTACATTCCAAAAAAAAAAAAAAAATTTAATAACCAGCTTTTAAAAACATAGGTCTCGACCAAGAGTAAAAGAATATAAGAAGACCCAGATACAGCAGACAGGGTACCCAACCCCCAAACAAGGAGTCCATAGTACACAAGTAAACTTGGGGAAACAGTCCTCAGTTCAATCCGATCCTGCTCTAGTCACCACGCCGGCGGCCTCGCTCGAGCCTCTGCACCTAAAGAAACACAAACACTGCGCCAGTCCTCTGTTTGCACCCTTTCAGCACGGTGCCGTCCGAGTGGGCTCTAAACTATTACATAGGGACGGGAGAGGTAGACCCGGGCGGTGACTCGTCAACCACCCAGGGCCGCTGTGGAAAGGTGTATCACCAACGGACGCCTGTCCCCTGCCTCGCCACTCACAAGCCACGTGTTCCTTCACTCCTCCCCCCCCTTTCCATTCGGCACGCTCCCTATTCCGGCGATTTCCTTCAGTCCGGTGCGTCTGTGTGTTGCTGCTTCTCCTCGCCCTTTCGGCGCGTCTCCCAACCGTCTGCACACCAACGCGTCTGGAAACCAGGTCGCGCTACTCCGTCCCGTCTCGAGGCTCCTTCTTTCCCGAGGACACCCTCATCACCACCGGGAGTGTACAGACCTTTTTCTCTCTAACTCCAAGGGAGTACGGCCGCACCAGAGCGTCTCGACGTGCTGCCCCTACACGTTCTCCTCTGTTTCTCTTTCCTTCGTGGACCGTACTTCTCCCTTGGGCGGCCACCCTACTCTCGCTGCCCTTTCTCGCCTCTCCTCCCATAAAATACCGCCATCTTTTAAAGTCCCGGGCCCCGCCCACAAGTCACTACCATTGGCCACCCAGCTCCATTGACGTCAGGGTTCAATCTGCTAAATCAATCAGTCATTTGACAAGAAAGTTCCAGAGGATAGAATCACCCCGTGCAATAAATACATACATAATAGTGGATCACAACAAAACCAAAAATACACAGCAAATCATATCACACGAAATAGAAATACACAAAAACCTCCACCTGGTTACAAATACATTCGGGAATGTTCAAATTCGGGAATGTAAATACAATATGTTCAATAGCCGTCTAACATTGTGGAAAGAATGCCTATTCTTTACAAAACCAGTTTGATCTGTGGAAAATGATAGATGGCAGAATTTGCTCTAACTGTCTCGCCAGCATCGTAGCTAACAGCTTAACGTCTGCACAAAGCAAGGATATGAAAGCTAATGCAAAGAAGAGGGTCTTTGTCTTTTTTTTAATGAAACGGAGGCTGTGGCTTGACACAGTTGAGTGGGCAAAAGTGCCAAACTGTAATGATTAATAAAACATTTTTAACAATAACGGAGAGAGTTTATCAGTGAATGCCTTTAAAAAATTTGAAGGGAAATCATGAGGACCAGGACATTTTCCATTTTGCATCAACATTAAAGTGCTTTTAAGCTCTTCAACTGTGACAGGTTCATCCAGTCCAGAAGATATATCAGGGTCGATAACAGGAATGTTCAGTGATCTAAAAATGTTTTCCAGTCACTTCTCATCAAATGAACTCTCAGAAGTATATAGTGAGATATAAAAGTCCCAAAATTATACCCCAAAATCAAACATGCGAATCACAAACAGGGATTTCATACCGGATCAGTCGAGGCCCGGGTTATCAACGACCGCCACTGG
>JBBIGA010052237.1:0-12830 GCA_037576975.1 Alestes dentex
CACTGACGGCTCTCGTTCAAACGTTCAGTTAAGAATGAATGTGATGGATATGTCCCAGAAATACTCAGGAAAATACTCAGATAAGGGACTAAATGTTAAACTCTACTAATATGTGTCTCCAGATAAAAACAGAATCCTCTAGACTGAAAAACTTCCAATCATGGCAAACACTATAATGGCCAGATGTGGTCATTTCAGGTCTGCCAAATAAACATTCTAAGGATTTTGTCTGGACGGCTCTGCTGCTGAGCTTATTAGAGATGCAGAGCAGTTGGAACAAAATCCTGGGCAGGTTTGAAGAAGAAGCCAGTAATTAAGGTAGAAGGGTGTTTGCAAACTCCTGTTTCTACAGTTTCTGCTCTCCAGTGCACCTCAGCACTTCACCTAACCTGTGTGTTAAATGGATTTTGTAATGTGCAATAATCACTTGGCTGAAACAGACATAAAGTAGTGGGATTCTCATTATTGTGCACTATTTTGGTGCAGACGCCAAAGATGAGCCATATGACCTGTTCATGAAGTCGGTCATTAATGCATACCAGATAGTTTTTATATTATTATTCATTCCAATCTCATTTACTTTGATTGAATCAAATATTGGGTTTTAGCTGCTCTCCTGGCATAATAACTAATGAACTGCTCTCTCAAAAGTGATGCTAAAAATGGTTCCTTGACATGATGCCATAGAAGATCATTGCTGATTAGAAGAACCTTACAGTGTTCTTTGAAAAACTAATGTAAAGAGGGTTTTTTTTAAGAGTAATGGACCTCCATATTATATATAGACATAACAATGATAAAATGTACTCTTGGAGACACGACCACTCATTCACGGCTGGAGGAAGTTCTAGCACGCTGAATGTGTCTTAACTGTATTTGAGTAGCATTTACCAAACTTTTTGCAATTTTAACTCTCTGTGAATATGTAAAAGTGAATTATAATATGACAAACCTTTAGTTTGGAAAAGGATCATATTTTAAAAAGAGCTGAGTGCAATAACTTGTTTCTGGCACTAAAATTTTTAGATGCATTTGTATTTCGCTGTGCACATATTGCCAAGGAATGTGTCCCAAGTCAAATGGTATATACATGTCCCTACAACAAAAGTGTTTGTGTTTTCTATTTTCCTAAAGAAATGTTTTCCTTTTCTTCCTCATCATCCTTCTTCCTCATGTTTCAAGCTGAAGGAAAATATTTTTTTTGTGAAATGATTTTGTGAAAGTATACATTTTAATTAGATAAAATATTCAATAAAAGTGTGCTTTCTTACTGAAAATAAATATGCTGAGAACAGCTGGTATTGTCACGGAGGCAGACAAGAAATGACTGACAAGATGAAAGCCCAGGTGTAGCATGGTGGAAAGCCCAAACGCGGACACAAACGAGTGAGCTGGTAAGCCACGCGATTTAGTCTGAGAACGCTTCTACATGGAGTAGAGATTTCTAACAGAAAACCCGCGTTCTCACATGCACACAGACAGAAGTACCTTACCTGAGTCAATTCCGGTGCCTGATGAGGTCACGTGACCTGGTGCGTGTGACAGGTATTTACTAGTATTATTCTGTTTTTGTATATTAAACTGGTCACTTGTGTGTTTTGTTGGGTTTCCGGCAATGCGTGGAATTACCGAAATTAGAGAGGGGATAGCCTAACATATGAAACAGGAAAATACCGCCATGTAATCCATTTATTTCAACAAAGTAACTGTATTCTGATTATCACCTATTTAAAGGATAACTGTAACGGAATACAGTTACTCATAATTTGTATTCTAAATACGTAACGCCGGTACATGTATTCCGTTAGTCCCCAACACTGCATAGAATGTACATATAAGAACTGTGTGGGGGTGGTGTATTAATATAAATATAATATACATAGAGGAACTGTATGGGAGGGTAGAGTATTAGTACACATAATATATATATAAGAACTGTGTGGGGGCGGTGTATTAATATAAATATAATATACATATAAGAACTGTGTGGGGGTGGAGTATCAATGTAAATAATATACATAATATACATATAAGAACTGTATTAAATGTATTAAGAACTGTGTTCTTAACTGTATTAAGAACATATAAGAACTGAAGTAATGTGATATATGAACATATTATGAGTAATGGTTACAAAAGTGCAGGTGCAACAGAGAAAGATGTGAATAAGGGTATGAATATAATATGAATAGTAGTCACAGTTCCAGATGTTTCAGATGTTAAAGTGTAGGTGCAACAGAGAAAGATATGAATATGGATATGAGTGTAGTATGAATTATAGTCCCAGTTTCAGATATTGCAGATGTATTACAGAGTACAGAGTCCAGGTCTGCATCTGGTTCAGGGCCCAAATAGCCTGAGGGAAGAAGCTCCTCCTCATTCTCTCTGTATTGGCTTTAAGGGAGCAGATGCGCTTCCCCGACCTCAACAGAAAAAAAAGTCCATTATCAGGATGACAAAGATCTCCCATGATCATCCTGGCTTTTGTTTGGCACCACTTGGTGTAGATGGAGTGTAAGTCAGGAAGCTCAGAGCAAATAATGCGTTCGGCTAAGCGCACCACTCCTTGAAGATCTTGTCTGTCCTGTTTGGTGCTGTTCCCAAACCAGGTGCAGATGTTTCCCATCAGGATGCTCTCGATGGTGCAGGTGTAAAATTTCTTAAGCACCATCTGAGGCAGGTGAAAGTCCTTGAGACGTCTCAGGAAGAAAAGACGCTGACGGGCCTTCTTCACCAGAGTGTTGGTGTGGCAGGTCCATCTCTGTGTTGTCAGAGATCAGGCACACCACAATAGTGTCATCCGCAAACTTGATGACGGAGGTGGAATCTGAAGTGGCTACGCAGTCATACGTGTACAGCGAGTACAGCAGGGGGCTTAAAACACAGCCCCGAGGAGCTCCAGTGCAGAGAGAAATAGAGGGAGAGATGTGTTTTCCCACCCTCACTGACTGTGGTCTGTCTGTCAGAAAGTTTGTGACCCACTTGCAAAGTGATGAACTGAGTCCCTGATCTTTCAGCTTAATGAAGAGCTTCGAGGGGATTATGGTGTTAAATGCACGTGTCCAGGTGACGTAGGGTTGTGTTCAGCAGGTGTGAGATGGCATTGTCAGTGGAACGATTAGTCTGATATGCAAACTGTAGTGGGTTAAATTTGTTTTAATTGCTTATTATTTTATTATTTCTTTTTCTGTTGATTATATATTTTTTGTGATGCTGCCTTAGTTTGTTTCTTAACTGTATAATCTGCAAGTTTTCAGTTATTGTTGGTTATTTGGTTTCATTTAAGGTTATTGGATTTAAATTATGTGTTGAAATCGATTTCAAATTTTTTCTTTCTTTTTATCTTGTAGTGCTGAGAGCCCAAGGTGGTGGTCGTGGTGTCCAAGGTGGTGGTGTCTTCCCCCTCCCGTTTTCCTGTGTGCTGTGATGTTTTGGGTTTGGTTTCCGATTCACTAAGGAGTGTGTATATGTGTGGTTGGCAGGTATGCTTGAGTGAATTAGGTTTGAGATTTTTTTTTACCTCCTTAGGGCCATTGCCCTACTGTCCAGCCTCAGCTATAACTGACCCAGCCGTTTCAGTCTTATGTGTGTCTGTGTGTGTATTGTATGGTTTTAAATATTGTAATAAAGATTGTCTTCTTTAAAACTGGAACCACGCCTCTTACCTATTGTAGAGAGAACCTGTGTGCCTTAGGTTTCTATTCTCTGGGTGAAATTCCCAGGGTGGCGTAGTCAGACTATTTACTTCCACCGAGTTAATGTTATTAACTCTTAATTCCTATATTGCATTTTATGTTGGATGTCCTATTTTGGAGTAAGTGATGCAATTTCTGTACTATTAAGATACATCCCGCTCCTAACCGCGCCACATTTAGAATTTGCTATCTTGCAACGCAGTGGTTCAGCAGTCCACTGAACAGGGGTGTGTCCAGTAAAGTATGAGATGAGTGTGTGATGAACATGTAGGACATTATTAATTTCATTTTATTTGTAAAATTCCATTAATGCCCATCCAAGGCAGTTTTTCTGAAATCTAGAACTGCATCTTATACATCTGTGACTGGAAAAACTACCTGAGACGGTATGAGGAAAAAATGGTATGGCTGTATGAGGAAGAAATTTTAAGATTATACGTTGATGAAACTGGGGAAGAAATAAAAAAAAAGACTAAACTATTAGGAGTGATGAGAGGAGAGGGAGGAGCATCCTACCCACCCAATGATAGCAAGGCCAACTATGCTATCTTGGGTTTACTGTCCTCAGTCTCCTCTGGAAGTGATAAAACACACATTTCTTTGGTTTAACAGATTTATGAAACATTTATGAAGCCTGTGGGAATTCAGAATTTAATGTATTTCACAAAAACATCCACACTGAATGGCATTCATTACAGAAGAATTTTGAGTACTGACATGTCTTTTGTTTAAACTATACTTCTAATAAACTAGACTTACACTTTTTCACATTTCTTTAGAGAATAAATGTTATTGCAGGTGACCTTGTGAATCTGTCTGGGAAATTATTCCAGCAAGTAGTAGTAAAAGTATTCATTTTAAAAATGCTGAAATGTCTCACAAGTTGGCTGTAATAATTCTGTAATGTGGGCTCCTATTGTAAACTTGCTTTACAGGTGCATGCACTGCATAGTTCCTGTAAAGAATCTTGCTTGGTTGAGTTTCTTACTCATGCCCAGGTTATGTTCCATCAGTAATCTGATCTCAGGTTGCTCTACAGGTGATTCAGCATTTTGCCAATTGTAAACTGCACATAGAAAATATACATTAAGTACAATTAAATAGTTTTTATTTTCCAACTGAGGAAAAGGAACATATTACACGTCTTCTGGTAGCCTTCCATTGACAACTCAACAACTTTTAGGAAAAATTCGAACATCATCATTTGTGAAATATATCCTGTACCCTGTGGTTCTGAGGTGACCTCCAATATCAGTATCCTTTATTCAATGTTTTAGAAAACAGTTTAGACATACATTTTACTTCTTTTTTATTCTCAGTTTATATCACATTTACACATTTGTCTTTGTATTTTTCCCTTTTTGATCTCATGTTCTATTTTGTTCCATTTACATTTGTAGGATCTGGTAGATGTTTTTATCTAGAGTAACTCACAGTTCAGATATATCAGAGCAACATAGGTGAAAATGCTGTTAGAATTCTTGGCCAGAGACTTTTTTGTTATACAATGGTGTGTTTGCCCAGATGGGAAATTAAGAGTGCAGTGGAGTTACCCACTATGCTGTAGCAGTCATTTACATTTTTGGTAAGTATTATATAAAAAAGTCTGCTGTACATTTTAAACCCAGCTTTGCACCTTATGCTCATGTTGAGTTTTATAAAAACTCTCTAAAATTAAACAGTAATACACTTTTAAGAATAATTCATAATAAACATTCAGACCGGGAGCCACTGTAAAAAGAAACCTCAGGGTACAGCTACTACACAGCTACGAATTGAGTAATCGAAGCATTTTTCTCATTTGTTTTGGTGTTTTTGTTTAATTTAGTTTTTACATTTACATTTACATTTACAGCATTTAGCTGATGCTATTATCCAGAACGACGTACATCGGCGCTCAAGTAGTCCACATCATTTTTAAGTTTCAAAATGTAAAAATCTGTAGCACCTGAGAAGAAATTGAGCAGAAAATTACATAAAGTAAAGAGTACACTGTCCTTATCATAATGGGAACGGGAGTCACTTATAGCTGTCATTTGCTCTCAAAGTGATGCTAGTCATCACAGACAGAGTTGGCTTTATGTCACTCAAAGGATGCACATGCTAGTGTTTATGGTATCAGGGAGTCCTAACTTGTGGGTAGAACTGGACATGACTAAACAGGAGGAAAAACAATAAACCATCCTGTACTACTTTCTGTTTTTCTATACATTTTTGTTCTATGAATTTACAACTTTCTCTTAACATGGACTCACCCTTGATAACAGGGGTCATTTCACCTCCAAGCAAGTCAGTATGAAAGTCAGATTGAATATGCCTACAGACACATCAGGCAGCTCTGATTAGAAAATCTTGAGTGTATGCTGCTAACTTAAGTCGTCCCTGAGAACTTCAGGAAGCTCCTTTACCTTCACCATGAATGCTAATTGTTCCAAGAACTTAGGCTATCATCTAGATACCAAGATAAAGACATTTTCTGAAAAGCTTTTGGCACCCTTCCTACAGACTGGCAAGAAATGACTGTGAACAAAAATACTTTGTAATTGCGGTTAATTAGATCTGTGCCTTTGTGGTTATCTTTTCAATGATGTGTGGAAACAAATTGAAGAAAGGTACAGGAAATGAAAACTGAATCCCCAGACCTGCTTATGAACAAAACTATAAGGGTTCCAGGGGCTAGTTTGCAAATTTCCCACCTATGAGGGAACTTCCCACACCAGTAGGGGTGGACTGGTGTGGGAAGTTCTACATGGACTAATTATCAGGGACATACTTTTCCAGTACAGCTCAGGGTTTTTGTTAAACTCATGTACTGTGGAAAGTATTGCCTCCTCTGTTACATCTAAGGATATCATAGAGCAGGTACAGGACCATAGACCAGGATACAAAGCACAGGATGCAAAAGAATTGGCAACTCTTTGCAAAGTACATTAAATGAACAAAGTCCATGAATAGTACCAGAACAGAAATTCCCTAATAATAATTAGTTTATGAAGAGGAGAAACCCGTACTAGTGTTGAGAATGCTAAGTACCTGAAACCCTAACAAAACATGTACGAAGCGTGTCCTCAGCATTGTAGTTGAGCTGGTTTGTTGAGAGCACGCACACAAACGCACGCACACAAACATACGTACTGTATAAGAATACATCGACCTTCCACACACATGCATTTTTTCTAATAATGGGCTTGTTGGAGTCATTGCTGTGAAAAACAGATCAAAATGATTCATTTTAGCAGTGGCTTCAGTGTGGGAGATGTAGGTCATCATGTGTTTACCAAGACAAAGCCATGTTTCGAAAAGCATGTGCACAATGCCGAGGCAACTTATATGTAAAATTCACTGTCATAAGTCCAGGAATTCTTATGTTATCATCTATGAGTTCCTGCTTTACTCAAATTCCCTTAGACATTTATCAATGCAGAGAAATCAGAAAAATATTAATTGACTCATAAATCGGGCAAATGCTACAAAAAAGTTTGGAGTGCAAAAGGCATGGATATTACTGACAGAAGAGATCAAAATAAAAACGTTCTGATAAGAAACACTTCATGTGGGTTTGGTATCAAAAGAAGAATGGCTGTTCAAACGAACTGAGCCAAGAAAGTAAGAGTGAAGGAATGAAGGGTAACTTGTTTAGTTTTCTCATGTTTTATTGTCCTTGTTTCCTCATATTTGTAATCTGATGATCTTTAAGCCCTTTGCATCTGTCAATGTAATAGCCCACAGTTTTCATACACTTAAAGAAAAAAACAAACTAAATGTAAGGGTCTAAATGTAAATGTAGACCCTTACATTTACATTTAAACTAAATGTAAATGTAAAGGAACTCTATTGTCTATGTGGTGACCCAGGGTTCATCTTCTGAAAACTTGCAAAAATATGTATAACATGAAAACAGGTGTTTAAAGTACCATTTCCTGCCTGACAGTATGATCAATTCAATCAATACATTTATTTGTTCTTTTATTTATTTATTCAGTAGCAGTTGTAGATAAATAGGTCATCAAGACTGAAATATGCTTAGGTGGAAAAAAAGTTTAAAAAAAAGAAATACATCTGAAATTTACTAATAAATTCACTCTTAAGATTTACTCTTAAAAATGAAAGGTTTACCTTTAAATTGTAGTAGGTTGTTCTTTGTAGAGGCAGTCCTCTAAATGATATGTGAGAATCTAAAACATTCAGGTTTAAAGACCCTCCGCAGTCTTAACACCTTTTTTAAGCATAGAAATTTGCTTAAATGTATAAAATTTGTTAATTTAATACATTTGTATTTAGTATATAGTTTACAATTAACTTAAAACACAATTCTATAAAGGTAATTAGTGCAGATGTGTTACTTTACTTTGCACAGAGACTGTGAGAGAGAGGATGTGGGTGTGGGTGTGTCCGCAGTAATGACTGCGAGAGTCTATGAAAGGTTGAAATGCTGAAAGACAGTTTTACTCTGAGTGACGATGCCGATGTTGAGGGTGCTGAGAGTGGTGCTCATTATTGGCCTCCTAACCAAAGGTAGGTTCATCAGTTCTGCTCCTGTTTCTTATTTGCCTTTTTTGTGAGCTTCAGACTGGTCAAGAACAGAACTCACTGAACTGGTTGACATAAAGAAATACAAGGATTTATCTTGTGTTTATGTTTGATTAAATAGCTCATAGACACGTTTCAAATTAAATATACACAATACACTGTTAAAATCATTTAGCCCAAATGATAACTTACATAAGTGAAAAATGGGAAAAGACAGACCCAGTAGGAAAATAGCTGGGGGCAGGAGGAAATCTGAAATCTGTGTGAGTCACTCCAGTTTCAAATCATCTAATATTAACACACTAAAACAAAAATGTATGCATGATTTTTTCACACTTACTATTTTGAATGTAACATACAAACAAGCTCCCGGGTTATTAATGCAGGAACACAAACTGATTTGCAATGATTAGTCATTTTTATTCAAAAATAATTTATTGAGAGAGAAGAAACAAAGATTTTTTTAAATTAAATTTCCTCCTTAATTGTTATCTGTTGTCATATACAATGTCATCTGATGTCATATCCCAGACAAATTAGTGAATCCCACAAAAGTATGTGGAAATGAGGGCACGATTATTGTCGATTATGTGATACCTGATGCATGATATGATACTTGATTTTCCTGTTCCTTTGACTTTGTTCCATTCTTTCAGAGTGCAACTCACAGTTGAATGGTAAGTTATCTCTTCTTATTCCTAAAATATTATCGAATTATGAATAAATAATAACCATTAAATTTTAAATAATAATTGAATATTTAACAAAATGAAGATGCCATTTTTGTCCGCTAAAAATCTTCTGTGAAGAATCATTACTTCACTCTTACAAATATATCACCCGGTGCTGTACAAAAAGAGCAACCTTACACAGAGTCATTAATGGTCAAAAATTTATTAATGCTTGTTAACTTTATAACCAACTCTGTGTCTCCCCCTGCTGGACTGGGTCCAGGCTGGACCCTTAGAGCAAACAGTTTACATCGTACTTTTTGTGGGTGACCATTCTGAAATGCCCGCTGCATGATTGGAACACCCCAAAAGGTCTGTCGTTTTGCCCCAACAGTGCTCTAACCCTGCGGTTTGACCACCACAGTTTGGTTGTTCGCATCCTTACACTTACCCATTTCCCTGCTTCCAGTGTATAACTTTAAAAAACTATAGCTCACCTAACGTATAATACATACACTGACCCCATTGCCACTGTAAAAAGATAATCAGTGTTATTCACCTGATCTGTGGCATGACATGTTATGGCAGTTTGGTGTGTGTGTGTGTGTGTTTGTGTGTGTGTGTGTGTGTGTGTAGACAGATAGAGATCCTTCAAACAGTGAAAATAAAATCATTATTATAAAAATAACGACAAATGTATATTTTATATCCTTTATTGAAAACTGTTCATTTCCTCCCTTTTTCCAGGAGGGCAGATTAGTTGAAACTTGCTGCAAATACAAAGTGCATTGGGAATTTATTAAAACATAATGAGAGATGGCAAATTCACCCACCTAACTAAAATGCTTCTCTTCTCTCTCTGTCAGTGTGTGGTGTGGCTAATCTAAATACCAGGATAGTGGGAGGCCAGGATGCCACTGCCGGGTCTTGGCCTTGGCAAGTTAGCCTGCAGGTTACTGGTGGCCATTTCTGCGGTGGATCCCTCATCAATGCTCGCTGGGTTCTAACAGCGGCCCACTGCTTTCTAAGGTGAAACACTGAATACAAATGATTCACTTGTAATACTGTAAAAACATTATTCAAGTGATGTTCTTTTTTCCAGATATACTGCTTCCCAAGTGACTGTCCGTCTGGGTATGCAGGCACTACAATCTAGTAACCCAAATTCAGTGTCCAGATCTGTTACTCAAGTAATCATTCATCCCAGCTACAGTTCATCCACTAATGACAATGACATTGCCCTGCTGCAGCTGAACTCTAACGTGAGCTTCACATCGTACATCACTCCTGTGTGTCTGGCTGCAGCTGGAAGCACATTCAACAACGACACTCAGACCTGGGTTACTGGCTGGGGAGACATCAACACTAATGGTTGGTGAAGAAATATTTTTTCAAGAAGTCAGAGCCCACATGTACTTTGTTCTTATAATGGTGAACTAATGTGGATCCAAATTTAGCATTCTTATTCTGACACTTTGGATTCTGAATGATTACTGCTTCTAATACAGTGCAGGGAATATATATTTGTCCCCTTCCTGATTTTCTTTATTTTAGCTTATTAATCACAGTAAATGCTTTTGAATATTTAAGAAAGAACTGTTTTTAAAAAATGATTATTTAATTTATGGAACATATATGTCCAACACACAAATCCACAACATGGAAAAGTAATTATAGTAAAATGAGCAACTAGTTTATGATCCTTACCAGCAATAACAGCAAAGACGTTCAGTGTTTAGTGATATTTTATTCTTTAAAGTGATGCTTTTATTCAGATTTATTCTATTTTTGAGCATAACTACTTGTCTGAGGCCCGACCACAGCATTTCTACCTGGTTCAAGTCAGGACTTTGACAAGGCATCTCCAAAACACTAATTTTGGTTCTGTCCAGATATTCAGATGTAGTTTTGTTTCTGTGTTTTGAACAATTGCCTGTTCTGTGTTTTGAACAGTTGATTTTTCAGTTTTAGCTCATGGAAAAGGTGGAAGTCAGTTGAATTTCCATGTCTTCCAAGGCAAGATTTGATTTTGTATTTGTCAAAGATAAATGTTTTAACTGCAGCATGTCTGATGCGGATCAGCTGAAGTGTGATTTAGTAGTATCCAACATTAGTGTCTCTTCGACTGATACTGAAAAACTAATAATTGTCTGTAATGTTTGTTTGAACTGGAGAAGAAAGAAACAAAAGTGTGGTCAATTCTGTCCCTGTCACGATTCCAGTTTGCGGCCGTGGGGGGTCGCCGTGGGACTGTGAACTCTCCTCCACCCATAACTGGGGATAGTTTACCTGAGGGCTGATTAGCCCCCGGTTGGGTATTTAAGGTGTTCTGTCCCTAGATGTTGTTTGGAGCACTTCCTGTTAGGAAGTCCAGCACCCAGTTACAGAGGGAGGTTTTGAGTCCCAAATGTCTAAGTTTTAGTGTAAGTTGCTGGGGGATGATTGTATTGAATGCTGAACTGAAGTCGAGGAACAGCATTCGTACATATGAGGCTGTATATAAAACAGCGGAGATGGCATTATCTCTGGACCTGTTTGACCTGTATGCGAACTGAAACGGGTCGTGGGGAGGGTGGACTTGATGTGTCCCATGACCAGCCGCTCAAAGCACTTCATGATGGTGGATGTCAGTGCAACAGGCTGATAATCATTATGGCTGGATGGGTGGAGCTTTTCCGTAATTGGTATTATTATGGAGGTTTTGAAACACGTGGGAACAGTCTCTTGGCTCAGGGAGATGTTAAAGATGTTTATGAGCACACCCTTGAGCTCATCTGCACAGTCCTTTAGAACACATCCAGGTATGTAGTCCGGTCCAGCAGCCTTGCATCTTTAGAGAGTCTTTCTCACGCTGGCTATAGACAGACACACAGCCTGCTCTCCCCATATTGCTATTTTGCCATCTTGATTCCACGGGACAGGTTGTAAGAGACAGTTAATGATTAAAACGTTAGAAATATGGGGTTAATTTGCTCCACCAATAGGATCAATTTATTAGAGTTTACAAGTGGGTACAGCTGCAGGGAGTCTCTGTGTAGTGTTCTATATTTAAAATAGCATGGGCCTTCCTTAGTGCAAGTAAGGGAATCCCTTAAGGTAAAGATAGAATAAGTAAGGGTAAGAGTTTAGGTAAAGGAATGCGCAGTAAGTGTCAGCTGGGGTAAGGTGTAGGAAAGGGCAGACACAGAAAAACTATTTCAGAGATACCTTCCAAACAGGACCAAAAGATAGTTGGGCTAAAAGTATTCTACACACACAGCAAAAGAAGAGCATTACCATATGGAGGGGTGCTGAGAAGGTAATATCCGAGAGCTAGGATATTGATAAGGGAAATGTGTAGGGGAGAAGTTTGAGCATTCAAACAAGGTAGCGTTTGGGCAAAACGCCAAGAATAAATGTAACCAAAATGTAAGTGGGCGATATTTGGGAAGGAAAGAGGAGTGTCCTGGAAAACGTTATAAAAAGCCATTTTAAATGAAATGTAAACCAGAGCTGGGTCCGGCCGCTAGTGATGCGTGGGTCGACCCATGACCCGCAGGTGTGGGCGGTTTTAGGGCAGACATTGTTAAAATATCGTGGGTGCGGGCAGGCGGGTCAAAAAGTTACAAAACACATTTCATTATTGATGAAAAATGTGTTGTAAACTAACCCGGCATAGTAGTCCCAGGTCCTGAAATTTTTCCGTGACTACCGGGTCCAGGCTGTGAATATTCCTTTGATCCAGAAGGAATTGACGCTGAACTACATGCACACAGACGTGTATTAGAACACATAGTTTTCGGCACAAAACTCGGAGAGCGAGGGGCCGCCGCGTTTGTGCGCGCCACCATCTTGTGTATTAAGTTAGGTATACCACTATTTTCCTTCAAATGTTGCTAAGGTTTATAGTATTAGTAATTACCTTTGTCACATTTCACAATATTTTATTGAGTTA
>JBBIGA010052258.1:0-12829 GCA_037576975.1 Alestes dentex
ATATACAAAACACTAGCTGTATTATAAATATTAGCTTATATTAATAGAATGACCAGTAGGAGGCCTGGACTATTCAGATCAGGGATTTAAGAGGATAGTCCCATGATAAAAGGTTATGTACACACACACACTCCTGAAAATGCAGAATATGAAGAACAAAGTGAGCCCTCGTTTGTTTTAGTATGTAGTTGAAGGGTGAAGCCCTGGTGTGCCTTTAGATATGGCAGTTATAACTTCCAGCAGGTGTGAACCATCTGTTCATAAAGAATCTTATCAGTGGGATACTGCTTAATGGGAGATTTTCCTGTCCAGACTACTTAATCCACCACACAGCCTGCCGCTGCTGCGCAGGAAGTGTTCTACAGCAGTGCTTGAAGCTCGTAACTGTTCCCTTAAAGTGACATATTGGGGAAAAATCAAATTCCCCACCCTTCCTCCAAATGGAAATTATATATCTGTTTTTCTTCTTTAGTCTTAATACCTCTGCTATGACGCTAATGTAGCTAACAAGTGAAAGCCAATTAACATTGCGTTATGATGACATGCTTAGATCATCACACACTTAATGAATCATAAACTGATCTGTAATTTCTGTTTTATGTGGATTCTTGTGGATTCTAATATCCCACCCCCATCAACAAATTTAACACCGCACACCTGCACAGCCCTGTTAGATAATACTAGCCAAGCTAATGTTAAGTAAACTTACTTTAGGGTAACCTAACCTTGAGGTTCCCCAGGTTCACAGCTCAGCCAGCTTGAACCAGCTCTTTGTACTTATTTAATATTATTTGTTCAATCATAAAAGGAGAGGTTCAGGATACATTTCACTGCATGTTGTGTTTGTGTAACCATGCATGTGACAAATAAAGAATCATGATCTTAATAATCACAATAGAAAGGAACATTAATAAAACTAATTGAAATTAAGAAGCAGTGGTCCTTTACCCCTCACTCACAAAGTGACTGAGGTGTATTGTACATTTTATATACATTTTTGTTTTCAGTTTACTTTCAAAACAGGTCTTTGTTGAATAAAAATAGTGTTTTCTGATGAAGTCGCTGTAATTTTGCCAAATCAACATCATATTCAATTTTAATGTACTGGTTTTAGAGAACAGCTGCCAGTCTTAAGTGTTATTTTGTTTCGTTATAATATTACCACAATAATATTACAGTTTCTATACTATATATTGATCAGTATAACAGTAACAGTATAACAGCATAACACACCTGTTCTGTGGACATTTCTCCAGAACTTCATGCAGAAATCTGTAAAACACACTTGAAATATCATCCAGGTTTGAACACATGACATTACACACATTCTTTACAGTATAATTTTATGATACTTAAATGATTAAGTTAGTGCTGCTTTTAAATCTTATGTTGTTTGTTTCATATTTGCAATCACAGGGCAAAAGCGCACCAGATTCTGACACATCCTCTCTGATGAGACAAAAAAGGTGAAGCTTTATTTTTTATCTATTATTATCGACATCCCAAGCCCAGTCGTTCGCCTCATTTCATGCTCAGTAAGTGAAAACAGCAGCAACTACACTGCAAGTTAATGTCAGCGTTTTCCTAAAGCACCGTTTTGCCCGTCCACATGAAAACGCTGAAAACAGAGTTTTTAGAAATGTTCGCCCTGGAGAGCAGTTTGCTGTGAACGACAGTGCCATTTCCGGTCCGGACAGCAGACCAGAACACAGACCACAAAAAGATATTTTTAAAATCCAGATACTTGTAGTTGAGGTCTTTGGCCAAAGCCCTGTGCTCACTGATTGTCACACAGTGGAGAATAAATTCTCTCCCAGACTCTCCGCTGTGCAACAGTGTCTTTGAACCGAAGGGTCAGAAAATAAGTACCTTCAGATAAGTGTCCACACCACTGGGCTGCAGATACTGCGGGAATGCTTCAGGACATTCTTGCATTGCATTTCGCACACACGTCTTTTCTCTGCAGGAGGTGGCTGGCTGCAAGAGTCTCCTATTTCTCCTGCAGAGTATTTGCTAGGGTTCTGTTCATTTACAATGCAGCTATACTCTTTTTTTTTGCACGGTTCACACTTGAATGTCACCTTGGGGTGAACATCCAGCAAAAGACAGCATTAAAAAAACAGAATATCTGGAGGATTTGAGCTTGGCCAGACACATTCTCACAGATTCTATATTTGCATTTAAACCTTAGACACCTAAAGTCACTTCTGTCATCATATAGATTAGAGAAACATAACTATTTTTATTTATATGTCTTTATATATAAGATCTGGGAAATTTGGAGCCCATGTCAGCACCTTGAACTCTTTGTGATGTTCCTTAAACGGTTCCTGAACAGTGTTTGCAGAACATTGCTGAAAGAGGAACTGCCATTAGGAACAGTGTTTCCATGAAGGGTGAACTTGGTCTCCAGCAGAACATCATGTGTATGATCAAGTGTATCCTGGTCCATCTCTTTTCAAGGTTAGTGACACACACACACACACACACAAACACTAACACACACACACACACAAACACTGACACATACCCACACACACACACACACACACACACACACGAACACAGCTGTCCACATGATGTAGAAGAAAACGTGATTCATCAGAGCAGGCCCCCTCTTCCATCTCTCCAGGGGCCAGTTCTGATTGTAGGATCTTTCGGTGGTGGACAGGGGTCAGTATGGGCTCTCTGACCGGTCTGCAGCTACGCAGCCCCATACGCAGCAGGGGGCGCTGGACTGTGTGTTCTGACCTCTTTCCATCAGAGCAGCAAGAACTTCTTCAGCAGTTTGTTCTCCGGCAGATCTTCTGTGGGATCAGACCAGATGGACTGACCTTCACTTCTCATAGGCATTCATGAATCTTGAGCTCCCGTGACCCTGTCGCCGGTTCCCGGTTCTCCTGTTCTCCTATTCTCCTTCCTTGGAGCTCTTTTGGCAGGTTCCGATCACTGAACTCCAGGAACACCTCACGAGACCTTCTGGTTTGATCCAGTTGTTCACCCTTGTAGATAGATGGATGGATGGATGGATGGAAGGATGGATGGATGGATGGATAGATAGATAGATATCCCTGAAATATGTTATAAGGTTTAATCAGCAATGAGTATGTAATTTAATAAATAATTAATTAGTAATTCTGTTATCAATTATATTTTCAACTCATTTACATTCTGTTCAGACAGGTTATGGTCTCCACTTCTGACATTTTCACCAGCAGCTTCTGAGGGTTAATGAGAAACCTACTGTTTCAAAATCTTTCTCTATCTCGCTCTCTCTCTCCCTCTCTCTGTGTCTATCTGTCTCTCTCTCTCTCTGTAGTTCACTCTTCACCTTTAAAAGTCACACTGATTCATCGTCTACTGCAGCTCCATAACTTGTCTCTTCAGGAGATTTCCCATCACCCTGCATGACTCTGCATTTCTCACAAAAAGTAAACAGACAGAGAGAGAGAGAGAGAGAGAGAGATCCGTAATCCACCACTCGTGTTTTGTAGTTTGTACTGACTTTAATAATTAGAGTATAAAACAAGGTTTTATTCACCTACTTTAAATATATTTATTGACCAACAACTGCTTTGCATAATGAGTGTAGAGACATGGATGGGAGAAATGTCAACTCACTGGCCACTTTATTAGAAACACCACCTTAGCCTTCACAAACTGGACACTTTATTAGAAACACCACCTTAGCCTTCACAAACTGGACACTTTATTAGAAACACCACCTTAGCTTTCACAAACTGGACACTTTATTAGAAACACCACCTTAGCCTTCACAAACTGGACACTTTATTAGAAACACCACCTTGTTCTTTCACTCACTGGACACTTTACTAGAAACACCACCTTGTTCTTCCTCTCACTGGACACTTTATTAGAAACACCAACCTTGTGTTTCCACTTTATCAGAAACACCTCCTTTGTGGTTCAACTTCGTATTTCTATGCCATGTTAGCTACATTAGCCTGTCCTGGTATGCGGCCGCCAGAAGCCGCCAGAAGCCGCCAAAGTTTACGTTTTTGGCATGTGGACTTCTATTATGAAGTGGGTGATGGGGTTTCCTGTTTTGTATTAGTCACAGCTGGGTTTTGTTAGAGTT
This sequence comes from Alestes dentex, assembly GCA_037576975.1. Classification (NCBI taxonomy): domain Eukaryota; kingdom Metazoa; phylum Chordata; class Actinopteri; order Characiformes; family Alestidae; genus Alestes; species Alestes dentex. The sequence goes on from JBBIGA010052258.1 coordinate 4,100, forward strand.
AAGAGTTTCAGTTTGGTTATTGAATGTGGGGTTTTGTGTTTCATGTATTTAAAGGGGTTGTGTTCAAGCTGGGTGTAACAGTTCTGAGTGATTTCCTGTAGTTTGTATGTAGGCCCTCGTGCCTGTTTTGTTTGTGGGTGTTTTTTGAATGACGTTACAATGGATATCTGAAAATGTGTCCCTTTGGGTCAATGTGGCCGACGTGACATAAGTAAGCAAACAACCAAGATTTTTTTAAACATGAAGAAACACACGTCAGCCAATGCAAACTCTAATCTGGGTGCAAGTGTACCTGCTATGACATTCTCTCAAGGTCAAACTTGTATGGATCCGAGTGGCAGCTCTGAAGGAAGGAAATCCTCCTGGAGTTTCAGTTGAAGCCTCCAACCAGCCAGGCTGGCCCAGCGCCTCAGCCAGGGAGATTTAATCAGCGCCCATATGTGACGAGCGGGCCGCATGTTCATCTTGGCAGCTGCTGGACACTTCTCACCTTCATCAGAGGAAGATCACACTCCGTTTTGGCTGCCCCCACTGACCCCTCCGTCTCTTCACATACATCTCCGCACCGGTGGTCCGTCTTTAGGCCACTCTGAGCCTGCTGACGGCCATAATGCAAAACAGCAGGGAAGCTTTCTGCATTTCCTCAGCTTATTAACAGATGCATCCTGCTACAACACCTTAAATATAATAAAATTCTGGCAGTACTTTACTTCACATTTTAGTTAATACAGCATATCATCTTGAGTTGTGAGAAAAGCTTGCATCTCCAACTGGAAACCTGAGAAGTGATCTACAGATGTCTTAAAAGGGGAGTTAAATGTGTAATTAAGTGCTAAATGGAGAGGTTCAGAGTGGGTTTGGTGTAAAACTGTCAGAACTGTTCACAGTGGAGGTTAATGGAACCAGACGTCTGCCTCTAAAATCTCCTCACAGAAAGTTATTTCATGATTGCACTGGTTCTGGTTGCACTGCCTGATGCCTGAGGTGTTGTTCTATCAGAAGATTTTGTTGTTCTGAGAAGATTTTGGTCCTAAAACTAAACCCATTCATGGTGGAGGGATACATGCAGGGCGTCGTGAGGTAAAATAGTCCCCAAAGAAAAGTAATTTGGTTCAGATTCATTATTTCATATCATCAACATCCAAATAAACACTCAGAGACACGTGGAGCTTCACTGGGGCGTAGAGAATAAAATGGCTGTATTTGTGTTGGAGACTCTACAGTGAACCAAACCCACTCTGAATGGCATTGTTTACATCTCAAACACTAACTATATGGGATTCATAAAAAACCTGACTATGACTATGACTATGCTACTGTAACCCATGACTCAAGGTCATGCAAGCTCACACTCACACAAAGCCAGAGACGTGACCCCAAAAAATCAAATGAAATTTTATTAACATTTAACAGCAGGAATTATAGCCTCATTAAAAAACAAGTAAAAACCAGTGCTGGCAAAAATCCCATGCAGGGCACACTCCAGAGTCACACTGACTCTACAGACTCAGTATGAAAGCAGAAAAATTAATAAAAAATACAAAACCAAGACAGGCGCACAACTGATCTTACCACAAGGACAGGGAATAATGGAGGATGGAGTCCCTGATGCTACTCACAACATGTGCATACAGCAAGTCCAACCATCAGCACAAGTGCTCTGTGTTAAAGATGAAAAGACAGATGAAAAAAGGAAAAACAAATGTAATCACTTGGTTTTATGAAAAACAACCCCCTTGAAATAATCAGTTCCTATAAAGCGCACACACTAAATATGCAAGATATACAATAACCCCTGATACACCACAACAAAGAAAAAAAAACAATAGTCAAGATAGTTGCCGGTTGGTGAGGCACACGCATGAACACACAGAACTACTACAATCAAAATAAAACATGAGAGAATACATTATTAAACATTATGAGAAAAGGCAGTCATGCAGTTTTAAAAATAAAATTTGACAAACAGGAAAGAGATGCAAAATGAAAAACAATCAAATGACTAGTAGGGCCTAGATGATCACAGAAAGTAGCAAAGATGAAAGGAATATGAAACAAAATCTATGAATCTACCATCAGACCAAAACAAAACAAAAAAGAATAAATTATCAAAACATACTATCACTCAATCAGGCCGACTCAAAGAACAGGCCAATAAAGAAAATAATAATACGGGAATAATAACCCAAAGGAGGGCTGCAAAGACTTCAGCTCCACCACCCATAACAGAAAACTAAAAAATACAGATCATAAGAATAAGGAGCCAGAGTGGTCACAGCAGAAGTCCAGACTAATGTATTTCATAAATGTAGCAAGGGACTGAGCGGCATCTACTACACACAGGGAACAGAGAAAGAATGTAAGTGCTGATAAAGCGAAGCATTCAGTGCAAAGAAAACAGCAGCATTACATCCCAATGAATGCTGAAAGGTAAAAGCCCAGCTTTCCAGCATATGATGAGATAAGGGCAGAAAATCCAACCTCATAAACTAGTAATAAACCAGAAAACTGTGTTAGGCAAAACCCAAATGACAGCTCATTAAACATATATATCTATATGCACATACACACATATACAATATGTATGTGTATATATATATATATATATATATATATATAGATAGATAGATAGATAGATAGATAGATAGATAAATGGTATACATGTATCTCTCTGATTGATTAATCTACATTAATCGTGTGCATTCTTGCTGTAAAAGTATTGTTTAATTAATTTTGGCATATCAGTGAATGAATAATCAACATTACAGATTTTCAATGTCTCTTTTATTTAATAACTGTTTCTGCACTGTTCATGTGCAGCAATGGTCACAGCAAGCAAAAACATGAAGTAATATGCTGAGGCAAAAAAAAAGATGAATATGCTCTTTTGAAGCATACAGATCATACAGTCAGTTTAGCACTGATAATGAGAAATAGGCAAATAAAATGCATAAAATGATTTTTAAAAAATGTTGTATTTAAATGAGAAGAGACTAGATAGACAGAGAGATATTTAGAGGTGATAGAGTTGGTTTATACAGTCCATTTCTAACACTGAGAAATGCTCCCATGAAGCAGGGGATTCTGATTCTGCTACTCTGTGGAAAAATGCTCCCTTGATGTTTATCCAGCTGCCAGAGTCCCAAAGCAGCACAGATTTATGTTCGTGTCTCTGAATCCCAAGACTGTGAACCTGCACATGCGCAGAATTACCCAGGAGCACATCTCGATGGGCAGCATGTTTCGACAGAACACCGGATCGGGTTAAAGTCACTGGGTGCGATTAATCAGCGTTACTTTTTATGTGATTAATTGATCAATATTAACACATTCATTTGACACCCCTGATTATTATATACATTTTGTTAGGTATTGCACATTGAGATATACATATTTAAATAAATATATGTATTGCACATTGAGATATATATTTATATATAAATATATGTATAGGTTTAATTATAATTCATTCCCTCCTTTTCTACCCTCATTGTTGATCTGTGTTGTGTTGTGTGTTGCACCTATAGTCCACCTGGCTGGTATGACAATAAAGCTATCCTTGACTTGACTACTTGACTTGACTACAGGTTAAAAATCCTATTGTATGGTGCTTAAAAACATGCCCAGCAAACAAAACAGCCTTTCCAAATCACACTATTGGAGGAACCGCACACCTAAGAGTCAATATTTAGGTCCTCCCAGGGGCAGCCCATTGACTAAATGCCCACAACAAAACAGAAATGATTAAACAAGGAAGGTGGAGCAACACGTCCTATCTTGTGTTGGCCCCAGTCTGTTCTTATTTGTGATCCACATGCTCTCTGTTTGTATTTTGATCCTGTTCATGCCCCCAGTCCATATGCTTTCTGTTTTAGTTTCGAGCTCTGCCCCATCCTGCCCTCCTGTTGGATGCCTTCACCTATCTCTCAATCCAATGTGTCTCAGTTGTTCCCTGTTTAATATAGTGTATATATACCGCTGTGAGTCTTTCCCTGATTGTTGATCCACCATCACCCTTACCCTGTCATCCCGTCCTGTGTCATTTCTGTTTATATTCCCATTATCAGTCTTTGGTTTCCCATATTTTTGTTCATTTTAGTTAATAAAGTCTATGTTTTGCACATGTAACCCATGTAACGTGACTTGCTTACTCTTGTAATGTATATTTGAATATATTTTTTACTTTCAATATATGTGTCACTTTCAGAGCCACAGTTCACTTCATACACAGTAATTTGGCCACTTTTATGCTTTTGTTACATTTTAACTATTTTTTATTTTCTTTATGGGTGTTTCTTATCAGTCAAACACAAAGTAGCTGTTCACACATAAAAGTGCTGTAACTCTGCATTATGTCTTTAATCTTTTTCTCTGTCTGCTGTTGAGTCGGTCGGATCAAATCGATTGAAAGGCTTCAGAACTTTCGGTGACAGAAAAGCGAGGGATTTGAACACTGACAGGAAAGAGGGATCAAAGGCGTATCACAGTTCGACTGAGGGAAACAATACAGATGAGATTTCACAGATGAAATGCTCTGGTTTGTCAGATGTTTTCTGTTCTCCAAGCCTTTTTCTCACCCAACGTTATGATCGCAGTGGTTTATCTTAGTTTTATCAGTCTGTAACTCCTCACCACTTTTTCTCTTTCTTTTTCTCTGCAGATCTGACCCTTTTCTATGGAGGGGTGTTTCTCAGTATTGCTGTTCCCCCTGTAAATGATGTCCTGCACGTATCAGATAGTGATGCCTTCCACCTACACTCTCAGTGAATTCACTGACAGCTGTTTTAGACCATTTTTTTCACCTCTCTGAACATTTCCCCTAACATCCGTGCAGCTGTTTTATTCTGACATTCCATGATTTGGCTTTGATTAAATTTTTCTTTCAGCAGATTTTTTTGTTGTTTTCTTTGTTTTTAGTTTTTCATCTCCCAGGTTCTGGGTTGATGCAGAATAACCAAAACACAAATCAGCATATTTACACCGTCAGTATGTAAAACTTGGCAAATCATTCGAAAAGCCATATTTGTCATTTCCTTTGCAAAAATTACAAAACTGTAAGAACAACTGAGAAGAGCAGGGATGACGGGCTCAAGCCTGCAGAGGCCAATGGTCCCATAAATTTTGCTGCAGATAAAATTATTATTACAATATGATACAAATAGTCTGTTGTTTCTAAACTGGTGATAAACAGAGCTGCAAATAATAATAACGATAATAATTAGTATGGTTATAAACTTTAACAATAAAAATGTATACTGTTAAAAGAAATAATAGTTTTGTAGCACAGAGTTCGAATTAAAAATGAAAGATTTTGATTCAAGCGAATCACACTCACAAAAAAAGATAGATAAAAGAAAAGAGAATATAAAAATACATGTATATAAAACACTAAAACTAACTAAAAGCTAGGGTTAAAAATTGAGTCAAAAATCTGAAATCTGGGTGCATGAGTTTGTTTCATCCTGAGTGCTGTGCTGTTTTTTGTGTGCAGACCTTCTTTGATGACAAACACCATGCCCTGTTCAAACACATTTGACACAGTTAATCCTGCCCCCACACTTTTTACGTCCCAGTGCAGTGAAGTGAAATGAAATGCAATGTTTAAAAGCTCCAGGATTTTCTGTTGTGCACAAGCGATGTTTATCTGCTTCTTTTTCTGCTTAGCATCCAGTCGGTGACCTGTTTAAGAGTTTAATTCCTCGCACTGTGCTTGGATGTGCGAGGGGCAAAACTTGGATGGGTTGGGCGGTGTAAATAAGCAGCAGATCCCAGGACTGGCTCTTACCTTAACAGCCCTGAGCAATGCCAACATTTCTGAAACCAAGCTTTGGAGAATGTGATGTTCATTCAGTCATTGCAGTGATGCCTAGTACTGTTAGTTGCATTAATATCCATAAAGCCCTGTATTCAAAATGAGATAACCAATCTAGCTGACCAAACAGTAATTTATAATTTTGTGGCAAAGAATTTAAAGTGTAAAGTGATCATTTGTCATAAGTGACCATTTGTAATACGTGAACACACCACAGCACACAGTGTGAAATTCTTTCTCTGTGTTGAACCCATTTAACCCATTCACCAAGTGAAGCAGCGGGCAGCCAGGAACACAGCGTCCAGGGAGCAGCATGTACATCAGTGGTACCACTAGCTGTCCTGGGATTCAAACCCAAAAGCTTCTGAGCAAAGGGCCGACTCCCTCACCACTATGACATTTTATTATTTAGAGCAGCGTTTCTGCATAAAATTACAGTGATGTGTAGACGAGGAGATAGATGTAATCACAAACAGACTTTATTAACAGAAAACACAGGAAACAGGACACAGGACTGAACAGAGATTCGCAGGATAAAAAACACAACAGCTCAACAGGGGTACAAAACACAGAGGCAAAAACACAGAACCCAAAGACAAGAAACAAAATGAGTGAACACAGAGAACAAACATGGAGCATAAATGTACCAGTTAACACCACAGTATTGACACAGACACAGAGCTGAATCACAGGGGTTTATATACTGGAGCTAAGGCGAGGTTAAGACCAAAACTCACAGGGCTGGGTTAAACAAAACAAAGGCACATGGAACAGGGAGGACATAAGAAGCATTATAGACAAGAAAACGGGGAAAAAGACAAAATAGCATTATAAAAAGTCAAGCAACTGAAAACGACAGGGAGACTTATACACACATACGCAACTACATGTGCATGCTGGAGATTTATGCTTTCTTTTTGTCAAGAGGGTTCCTGCGAGGAACCATAATAGTAAAATCCAATACTGAATGTCAATGATTATTTTTCAGTTTCTTCATGTTCTAAATAGTTACTGTTGCTGTTAGCCATGCGCTGGCATTCCCATGGTGTCCTGGGTTGAGGTGACCTGAGTGGGTGTATGGGTCTCAAACGCATTGCGCAACGGAATAACATGAGACTGACCTCATTCTCATATCTGTAGCTCTATAATATTGTAGCAGCACCTGAAATAATAGTGTAACTGTAATGAATGCTTGGACCCCAGAGAGCTCTTATGTTATGAGAGGAGTTCTGTTGTTTTCTGTTGCATAGCATTAAAACCCTCAGCCTCATTTTACTGTTTTATATCATTTTCACCTTTTCATTCATTAGTCATCTCTCTCTACAATACCTAACATGCGTTATGTAAACATGTTTGGGGTGCGGGATGGATGGGTTGCTGCCTGCGTGCAAAGTCTTGGTCCTTTTGGGGGGTGGGGGTTGGGTTTGGTACCCCCCCACCACCACCACCCTCCAAAAGTTTGGAAACCGCTGCCCTGGGCCGCGTTAAATTAATGTTCAACTAAAGTTTAGTTTCCAAAATGAAATGTCTATGCACTGACGATTCACTTCACTTGCATGCGGTGAGTTGGAGGCAAACCCAGAGCGGATTTCCAGCGGTGTGTGTATTCTCCTATCGACTAAGTGGAATGGATTCTTTCGCGAAACAGCGATGGGTGAACTGATATTTTATGTTAAATGTGGGGAGATCCAAACGAATAGTTATGAAATGTGAAGGGGGTTTGTCCCCTTCAGATTGAATGGCGGTGACTCCAAAGACATGTGCGTCAGGTGAACTGAGGATTCTAAATTGATCATAGGTGAGTGAATTGTGCGTGTGTGTGTGTGTGTGTGTGTGTGTGTGTGTGTGTGTGTGTGTGTGTGTGTGTGTGCGCCCTGTGGTGGGCTAGTACCAGTCCCTGCCTCGTGCCCGCAGACCCCAGAATAGACTCCGGATACCCGCGACCCTAGTGAGGATTAAGCGGTTACAAAAAAATGAATGAATGACTGGAAGACAACGGCTTCTACTCCCACTTACAATTGACTTGTTCTTTAAATCTAATTGTAACTGCCAAAAAAAACACCCCTATGATATCCTCTCTGTTATGTTAGTATCAAGCTGGAGGTGTATATTCATATTTTTTGTTCTTGATTACAACTGATTAGAACTTTATTGTACCCTCAGGACAATTTGCTTTACAGACAATACATCACACACTCCACCGTACCAAATCCAAATCTCCCACAACTTCGCCATAAATCATGAGGAGGAACAGGAATCACATTTTCTTTAAGCAGTTTTGTGGTTAAAGTGGTTAAAGTGTGTTTAAGAAGGCAATAGCAGATCGGACAAAAGAAGACTGATCCTCCACCGTGATATTAACATCTGGAACTCAACATGTAAAGGACATTAACCTTTTGATCTCCATGAACGCATTTTGCGTTTATTTTTGTAACCTTTAGTCTCAGACTCATAACTCGCGACAGGAGTAACACACAAGTACACATACACATTTCACTGAAATCAAGAAGACTTACCCTATATGATCGTCTAAGTCCCATCTTTGTGCAATAAATTATTCCAGAGTAATCGTGTGCGTAAAAGAGAGTAAATTTAAAAAGATTATCCACAAAAAAACACACTGCTGAAACTCCATCAAACATCCATATTATTTACTTTAGACACAAATAATACTTTAGGCATTCACTTCCGCGACGGTCCACAAACTTGTCGTTGGATTCAGTGTAACAAATTCGTCATAATTCGTCAGAATTTTTCCCGAAGTCTTTCTATATAATAAATATATATATTTATTTTTATTCTGTTGCTATATTATTATTTTTTTATAATGGTGTTGTGTTGTATGTAATGCAACCATAAGAGGTCACAAGCCAGTGATTCCTTGTGCCGGTCCCAAGTCCGGATAAATGCAGAGGGTT
>JBBIGA010052279.1:0-12828 GCA_037576975.1 Alestes dentex
CTCTCTCTCTCTCTCTTTCTCTCTCTCTCTTTCTCTCTCTCTCTCTCTCTCTCTCTCTCTCTCTCTCTCTCTCTCTCGCAACCTTTCCACCTCTCTCTCGTGCAACCTTTCCACCTCCAACCGCAGAGGTCACGTTCCGATACGGGAATTCCCATCACCTCCACCCACCAACCAAAATATCTCTTACATGCCCCAGGAAACCCCCACGACTCTCCTCCTGAAGACATGAGGACTGAAGAGGGTTATGGGTCAAGGGTCCAGAGAAAATAATATCCACCACCACTGCGCCCCCCATCCAGCCTCAACTTCAGATTTGATCCCATTGACCCTTATCTTCGGCTGAAGAGTTCTGCTACTTTTGTTCTCATAGAAATTTGATACACCAGTTGTCTCTATCTGAACCCCGAAAGCCCTCCCCCAGGTCCTCAAATGTAAGAGGCTGTCACAGTAAAATATTACTCCACTCAGTCTGAAACAATGCTGCATCAGCCTGTGAAGGCCACATAAAAACTGAGTCTAGGATTCCAGAGCTGTGGGACTTGGCAGCTGAGATGTCAGTATGGAAGTTATCGGCTTTAAACACGTCACCGCACCTGCGAAGGGCTTCTTGCCATGCCACCTCTGTTAAGTAACCACCCAGTCTCGAGACGTATTTTTGTTCTCTTTTCGCATTTTCTTCCAGCCCTCCCAGCGCACTCTTGTAGCGAGTTTCTAGTTGTAGATGTCAAGAGTCCCTGGGGCAAGCCTCAGCGCATCTGAAGTGTGTGACCGGAGAGAAAAAAAGAAAAAAGGATGAGACATTTTTGTGGCCAGTGGCATTCCATGGTTTTGCAGGCTAGCTGTTCCTGTGCTCTCCTGGGCGTCGCCTGCAAAGAGCTGTTGTGCTGTAACAGGAGTTCAAAAGGCTCTGACACTGTTTGGAAAACGTTTTTTCAAAGTCACCTTCACCTGAGCTGTCAGACTGGCAAAAGCAAACCCACTGAGTTTTTGTTATCACATTTATTGTTTAGATTGGAATAGCAGTCACAGCCAACAGTGTGATTTTCCAAAAAAAAAAAGATATCTTCTTTCGTCTTGGTTGTGTTTTGAAACCTCAAATGAACGCACAGGCGTAATGAGCAGTCCTAATGTGAACTTGTTTGCGTGTGCGCGTGCATATTATGTTGTTTTGGGAGATTCCGGGGTACATGTCCGAGCACACCTAACATAATCACACATTTATACATTAGAACAAACAAAAGTATGTGATTATTGCCTTTCCACCCATGTAGTTTTTTTTTGAAGCTGCAGAACTTTGTCTGAGCTAAGTGTCTGAAATGTTGGACTAGAGGGCCCTGTAATTCTCCAACTCCAAGCTGAGTGAATTGATGGTTATTCCATAGTTAGCCACATTGAAGTCCTGTGGTCTTCCACCACGGCTCCACTTTTAAAGAGCACAGCTACTTGAAACCTTCACAATACAGACCCTTGCTTTACTTCAGGTTTAATCCCAGAAGTAAGTTTTTTAGAATTTTTAGAATTTGACTTTAATTTGAAATTCATACAGGTTAAAATGCAAAAGTATTTTTCTAGAGGGGTGTTGAATATGGTACTGTATGTTAAAATCTCAAAGATAAATTAATTATACTTTTTTTTTTTTTTATTTATAGTGCATTTTAGTGTTTACAAATGTCAAGAGCTCAAGTGCCTATGGTGTATAAAAGGTCATCATGATGATTTTGTATATTCCAAAACTGTTGTTTGATTTTGAGTTGCATTGAATTAAATTAGCTTTTAATTAAATAAAAAACATTTTATTTTAGTGTTTTTGTGAGACTGCAATGCACTGGGCCATTTGTTATACATATGCACATATATTAGACCTATGTGATCCAGCAGTACATGATTCGGTGGATTTTTTTAATGCTTTAACCTCAATATTTAGCCGAAATTAATCTCAGGTTGTTTACAAAGTGGGTGTACTATCTGCTTAACTTATCAACTGTTTTGCTCTCTAAGCCACCATTTATTTATTGTTTTTCAAGTGCTCTTCTTTAATGCAACTGCTGTATACTACTGCTTGGGTGTGAATGATCTGATATGAAAAGCTGATGTCAGTTACTTTTTGAATCCTGCTGCATGTCTTGTGGCTGCAGTCTAAGGAGAGTTTAAAAACAAAATAGAGGGTGTGGAATGTAGGCAGCTTGTTGAAAGCAAGGCTTTTCTCCTCCTTCTGTTTTACATCCGTACCTTCCCCCGTTCCTACCACACCCAAAAAAAAACAGTTGACTAAGTTCACTGAGCCCCCAGCCATTGCTGTTGATTTTTCAAATGAAAATAAGCGCACATTTTCGACAGAGAGCAAAGGCGATAAGGATATTTTTCAGTCAATTACAGTAGTTTAGATGCAGTTTCTGTGCATACTTTTTTTCAACAGTATTTGTGCATTGAAATGTGCAGAAGGGTGTTCTCTGTAGATGAGGTGCATGGCATTTCCACTTAGAAAATCAACAGAATGTCATTCATTTGCTGGTTTTACTGGGATTTACTGGTTACTGTCCGATATGTCAGGTTTGTAAGATTCTTTAAGCGTACATTCAACTTTGTTATAACAGTTATCGTAAATATCATAAATAAATATCATACCACAATATTTTTGGAAACTGTCTCAATATTAAATCATAGTATTAAAACATTAAAAGCACCGCCTGGCAGTTTTATCCTTGCATAAGATTCCAGTGTTTCCATTCACTCTAGTCTCCATTAGGGATTTTCCCAATCCATTTTCATTCCTGGCTTCTTCTCTACTAACTGGCGCTGCCTATTCAGGAGATGGTATCCAAAGCCTGCCCTCCAGCGTCTGCTTGTAATTTAGTTGTCTCTCGGTTGCTTTGATGACAAAGCCGATGCGCTGTCAGTATCACAGAAACTCGAGCTGCCCTCTGTTTTCCTTGTTGTTCACATGGTTGATGTAATGTAAATCCACAATCAACTAGAGACTCGTGCTGACGTTTCCTTTCTAGTATGCACACATTCAGAGATCCGTCTTGTTTCTGTTTTTTATTTTTTAACATGGTGCTTTACCTATTACACATTGCCGTTGTACTGCTGTGAAATTACAGAGGTGTGCTTAAGAAGTGGCCAGTCAAGCAGGTTCACTTGCCTTAAGTCAACAGTGCAGATCCTTTAAGGCAGACCAGGTCTGGTCCAGCAAGTATGCGGATAATAGAGTGATTGTGCAACACTGTACTTGAATGTAAACAGCTTTTCAATAAACGTGAAACCTGCAAAAAAGCATCCACGCCCTCTGTGTCATTCTGGGCTCAAACAAGGGATTTTAAGGCACTGGCTGCGTCTTTTGCAACGGTTTATCGGCCCCTGACTATCTGCTCCAGATTTCATTCCACTTGACTGAATAGCACAGAATAACGTCCTCTGCAGCTACTGTGGGTGTAGATGCAATCTTTAAGTAATTCCACAGATTTTCAGTAGGGTTTAAGTCTGGGCTCTGAGTAGGCCATGCTAGAACCTTCACCTTTTTCTCCTTCAACCACTGTGGGGTCAGTTTTGCTGTGTGCTTTGGGTCATTGTTTTGTTGGAAGGTGAACCCTCCGCCCATCAGTAACTTTCTGGCAGAGGGCAGCGGGTTTTCCTCAAGAGTGTGATAGTATTTTGCCCCACCCATTTTTTCTTTTATCCTGACAAGTGCCACAGTCCCTGCTGCCAAGAAACACCCCCACAACCGGATACTACCACCTACATTTTTTCACTGTAGGAATGGTTTACTTGGAATGGTGAGCTGCATTGACTTTTTGCCAAATGTACCGTTTGCTGTTGAGGCCAAATAGCTCATCTGACCATAGCACCTTCTTCCACTTGGCTTTAGATTATTTAAGGTGCGTTTTGGCAAAGCTCAATCTAGAGTTAATGTGACCTTCCTTGAGGAATGTTTTTTCTTTCCCATTTGGGGAGTAATGTTGTTGTCATATGGACACGGTGACCACTCTTTGCCATAAATTCCATTTGGAGGGCTGGTCTCATTTGGGGAGGGTCCTAGTAGTATCTAATACTTTCTTCTTAATAACATACTTTCCTGTGCTCCTACGGATTGATAAAGCCTTTTTTATCAATGTCCTGACTTGTGCCTGTCCACAACTTTATCCCTGAGATCTTTTGACAGTGCCTTGCCACCCATAGGTGATTCTTTGTTTTCATTAACACTACTGGAATAGTACTGGAAGTACTGAAATGCTCCATGAAAAGCTGTTTTTATGCTGAACTACTCAAAACAATTACAGCTGATCACAGGTGGAAGCCAATTAGCTCACTATGGCATGGAGAAGGTGATTACTTACACCTGACAGTATTTTTAGGTGAGGGTTGATCCTTTATCCACCTTAGTGATTCTTTTTTTAAACTCTTGCTGTCTTATCTTTCACTTGGATGTTATAAGTTGCACTGAGTAAACGCAGCTGGAAATTTAGGTTTTTTGTGTGTGTTTTCATTTCAGGCTGCAAAGCAACAAAATGTGAATATTTTGAAGGAGGTGATTTTTTTCTATACTGACTATAATAAAGTCTCCAAAATCTGAGTGTGTTTGTTCATGTTCATGCATGATGATGTACATGCGCAATGACCATGCGACTGTATATGTGCTATTTGCTGGTACTTGTTTGTGTGAAAACATTGCACTTTCCTGGTAGCTCCACAGCCTCAGGTCAGAAAATGTGGACTTTCTGGTTCTCACCTCCACCCCCCTTTGCCCTTTTCTTTTACCCCGCATATCTCTCTTTTGTTCTATCAGTGACTTGTACTTATTGCAGTCGGCTGGTGTTCCTTTTTCACTTTTAATCTTCTCGTGTTTCGGTGCTACACTGTTAAGAGGAGTCTTCTGAATCAGACTTGTTCGTCCAGTGTTCCACCATGTGATTACGCAAACCTGTAATTACTCTGTAGCCAGTGTTGCAAGTGTGTGTAAGTAGATGTTCATTTCATAGCTCCACCGCTTCCGGAAACTTGCTGCTGCAGGTTCGAATATTTCCACTAATGCCTTTTCCTCTTTTTGAATTTTTTTATTTAGCTTAAAGGAGCTCCATTAGCTTGTCACATTTCAGGACCATCTGCATGGACTTTTTGACCCCTTTGAGTCTTGGTCACTTCATCTCTCTTGAGTCTCAGGATTATATCCGGATAAGGCTGAGCCACATAAAACCGCTGGCGAAAACACACCCATGACACATTTAAATTAGATTTTAATTCTGTATGCCACTCTGGACGAGCTAGTTAGCTCATGTAAAGCAACAGTTTGTTCAATTTTAGCAATGAAATAGGAGAATCAACAGCTGTCTTCTTGTAAACACATGAGTGTGTTGTGCAAAACCCTGGTTTTCTTTTGAATATAACAGAAACATTTGAAGCAGCACAGGCGATGGGCTGTTGTATACGAGCTGATTTGCTTGTTACTCACCTGTAATCAAATTTCAGTCTGGCAAACTAGAAACGTACTGGTCTAACAAGTGTATCTGCATGTGGTTACATTTTTTAGGTCTAAACAGGGTCTTTGCCGGTTCTGGCCAGAGAAAATCAGAGTCAAGTCAGTTTAGCTGCTTTTTTTGAACAGAAAGGAAAGTTCATTCCATTGCTGAGTGTCAAAGTTTAGTTTCAGTTTGCGTGGTCGGGTCCAACATAGACAGGCCAATGTAAATTTTGTTCTGTACATCCCTGGTAGTCAAGGGTATCTCACATGTACCATTACTTTACAAGTTTAATAGAACACGCTACTGTGGAACAGCCAGATCAACAGAGCTTCCTTAAAGCCCGCACCGGCTGACATAAACACATCACTACCTCTTAGTGGTTTTTGTAGATCTGACATCTGCCCAGCTCAAACCAGACAGGAAAAAAAAAAAAACAGTAGAAAAATCATTTTTAAAAACTCTCAGCAAAAAAAGAGTAAGTCATTCTCTCTCTGCCAGTGAACAGTAAACGAATCAAAAACATGTTGTAGATATAATAAAAGATAATCATGAAATTTAGTAGACTGCAATTTTAAAATAAATATATACAGTTGCTGTGTTCACATTTTCAGCAGGTCTCACATTCGTTGCTTTTTATGAAAACAGATATTTCAGATCACTTAGGCATGGTTGGTGGACTTTTAATCACTAACAATAAATGATGAGCAATATGTTTCAATGCAAACAATAAGTTACATGATAAATGCATTGTGAAATACATCTGTGGCACGGAAATGGAATTTTCAGTATAATCCTACTGCATTTTCATTAAAGACAATCATTCATTCATTTGCTGTAACCTCTTAATTCTTACTAGGGTCGCGGGTGCCTGGAGCCTATCCCGGGTCTATGGGTGCGAGGCAGGGACTCACCCTGGGCGAGGCGCCAGCCCACCGCAGGGTGCACACACACACACATACTCACACAGACACACACACACACACACATACTCACACACACGCACCACTCTCTCACACACTTACACCTATGGTCAATTTAGAATGCCCAGTTCACCTGACATGCATGTCTTTGGACTGTGGGAGAAACCGGAGATCCCAGAGGAAACCCACACCACCACGAGGAGAACATGCAACTCCACACACAGAAGGTCAGGACCCAGATTTAAACCCCTTGGAGGTGTGAGGCAACAGTGCTACCCACTGCACCACTGTGGGGCTAGAGGCAATAATTCATGTCATTTAATACATGTCTTTTGGTCATGTACTGTCACAGGATTTAGTTATTACCTGTCAATGACCTAGATTCTCCATCCTCTCTGTGCCCTTATATCACTTTGAGAGATGCCTGTGTTTTTAAATGAAGGATTGAACAGGGCATGGAGTAACTCTACAACTGGGAAGAGGACATGTCATTAACTTAACCTTTCAACCTTTGGAGGAAGTGTGGGTTTTTTACTCATTAGTCAATCAGTGTCATGGTCAGATGCCTCTGAGTAGCCCGCTGTCCCCACGTCTATTCGCTACTATATAGTCATAGTTGACCCGTCTGTGCTCCTGTTACAAGTGTTGAGGGGTTGGACATGCCTTGTGGGCAGAATCCAATTTAATGTAATGAAATTAGATTAGGACTTTAACTTTGCTATATAACATTGGATTTTCAGTTTAAAATGATGCTTAGAAACCCACAAACAAATTGCCAACACAATAATATTAGCTTGTATTCACAACAGAAAGTACGAGCTTTCACATAAAAGTAAAAAAGCAAATGTCATTTGATTCTAGTAAAGCATTCAAAATTTCTGTATTTTTCTTATTAGGCAGAATACGATATTTGGCAATGTTCTGTAAAACTTGTCCTACTTGGGAAAGAATTGGTGGGTTAATTGTCAATGAATTACAGTCCAGTCTATATAGGGGTAATAACGGTATTTTACATTCTAGCACTGCGGGAGACAGCAGTTCAGTGTAAGCTGTTCAGTACGAATGCGGGTTTACCTTTACATTTTTTAAGGGTAACGTATTAAGCTGAGTTTAAATTGAAATTAAAGTGTTTAGGGGCATATTTGGGGGCATATTTAGGATTTACACTATAAAAATGGGCTTTTTAGTCTGTTTTTTTTTTTTTACCAAATCACAAATTCTGTACTGACATATTGTGTACTTTTTTCCTCTCTTTTCCTCTTTTCTGTGAATTATTTCCCCACAGGATTCCTGAGAATGATCAGGTTTATAGCCAGGATTAGAACACCTATCTTTGTCTCATCACACAGGCGTGTCTTAATACACCAGAAAGGCACAGCTATAGTGTAACAGTAAGTTACGCCTTGCAGAACATGTGACGCCTCACAACATGCATTGCATCACTATGACATACCTTATAAATTACACTTCCACTCAAAACGGATGTTACCCTGAGTCAACATTTTGTGATTTAGTAAGATCACAGTTTGCTGCTGCAGGCACACTCTAACAACTTGACAGAAGAATGCATTTTTTTTTTTAGCTGCTGGGTATTTCAATAATTTCTACTTAGAATGCACAGACTTGGGCCTAGTTTATTAGAAAAACACTCAGTAGAGGAACAACATTCATAAACTGGAAACTCTAGCCCCGGTTTAGAGATTTAAATGTCATTGTACCGCCCCCAGCCCTGATGATATGTTCAGTGGCCCTTCTGTACACTGACTTTTCCAGCTAATGAACAATCAGTGAGGATTAAGCAGCAAGCGGTCGTGCTCCAGAGATTTTCTTACCCTGCATGATCATTAATGTGTTCCTGCAGAGGCAGCAGGACAGGACATGCTGCCAGAAGGATAATTACAGAGGAATTCCACTGCTTTCTCAGACTACCTGAACCCAACACGTAAACACAGCGGAGGGGGAGGGGAGGGGCATGCAACAAACGCCACAGGAAGAATGCATGTGTGTGTGTGTAATCTGTGTGTGTCATCTATGAAGACTAAAGCAATATGTATGACATTCATCATTGCAACACGTTACACACTTCCTCTAAAAAAAGAAACATAGCACAACTTGGTTTTGGGGAAACCGAGGTGAGGCTGACGGCAAGCTTTGCTTTAGTCACTGACTGTAGTCAGTTTACTGGCACACACTGACCTAACACATCATCAGATCAACAACCACAAATAAAGAGTACACTGTCATCTATTTATTAACGAAAATGGTACAATGTTACATGTCTGAGTGAGTACCAAAAAGTATGTGAGCCTCAAAATGTGATTTTCATCACATCTTTAAGCAGGTGTATCATGGCACAGAGGTTTATGAGGACCTCAGAAAAAGAGTTATGGATCTGGCTGAAAAACAATCTACAAACCTAAAGAGGTTAGACTCCACCAGTCCAAAGTCAAACAGTTTGTATACAAATGTCAGTTTGGTTTGAAAAGGGACAACACATTTTACTACTCATGATTCTTTTTACATTTTACCCCATGAACTGCAAAACCTGAAGGCTACTGGGAAAATATGTTGAGGATGAATCAAATCAAAATCATATTTTTCAGGTTAAATGAGAAATGTTTTTGGGCCTGCCACAAATATTCAAGTCATAAGGAGCCAGTCAGAGTCAAAGTCTAATTCTAATTCTGGTGCTCAAATTCAAAGTCGAAGTCAAGTTGCAAGCCTGTTTTTGATTTTGGGGGGCCATGTGGGGAGGGGGAGGGTGCACTGGGGATGGGGGTGAAAGTATTTGTTGGCAAGGGTTTAAGATGCAATTTCTTGATTATAAATTATAAAAACCTGAAGAATTTGAAGTTTCATACCTACATTCTCTGAGCTAAAAATGCTGCTCAGACTTCTCAAATAAAGTTTAAACAAAGTTTTTTATTGATTTGTTAAGTGAACAGGATAAATACATAAACACAGCAGCAGGTTATATTATCCCATCCATTACTGCAGTTCAACAAAGCTTTGTGAAGCGGTGTAGGTTTGAGGATACAAGTGTGAGTCTGGAAAACAACACAGGTATAGTGTTCACAAGGTGCCTGTAGATCAGGAAGCTCATGGTGCCCATGCCCATACCTTGCCATCATCTGTGTGGTAGACTTTGCCGCTCTTGCCAAGTAGCTGTTGCTCCTGATCATCAACACACACAAAGCCAGACTCTACTTGATAAACACAGTCTTGATCAACTTCACACAGGCTACTCTTGGCCTTTGCCATGCCATTCAAGGCTGCTGCTTACTTGGAACATTTCCTGGTCTTTCAAAAAGCAGTGGGGATGAAATGGGTCACGACAAGAGGTGGAGACATATCTCAGTGTTTCCCGTGTAAATGATAAATATGCTTAAGGCCATTCCTACTGTCCCCAGGAGTGGACGACCAACAAAGATCAGTCTGAGCATAGAGCATGCACTAGTCAAACTCTGGTCCTGGAGTATCGTGGTCCAGCACGTTTTGGTGATGTTCCTGCTCAGAAACACCTGGTTCACTTCGCCAGTTAATTGCCAGGTTTAGTGAATGTGTTTGAGTAGGAGAACCATCGAACTGTGCCGGACACCGGCCCTCCAAGACCGGAGTTTGACACACCTGCAGTAGTCCTTGCGTTAACTTCTACGCAACTTAAGGCCTTTGAGTCTACCACTGGGAGAACACTAAACGACAGTGGTGTGTGGTGGGGTGGCAAGGAAAAGGCTCCAAAAATTATTCTCCAAAAAGAACGGTGCTATCCATCTACAGTCTGCTAAAGATCTCACAGAACAGTCAAAAAGCTATCGGAAAACTATTTCATGGATGAACGAAACCAAAATCGTTTTTTTGATTTAAATGAGAAATTTTTTTTTTTTTGAATGGTTTGGGCCTGCCACAAATATTCAAGTCTAACTATAATTCTGGAGTTCAAATTCAAAGTTAGGGTCAGGTTGCAAGTCATTTTTGATTTTGTATTGTCATCATTTTTTTTTTAGCTCAAATAAGTTATCTGCCTTTGGATATTCATTTTTGAAATATAATGAACTATGTGTAATGATTTTATTTTAGCTGAATTCTCTGTGCTGTACTGCTGTAGCTCAAATATATACTCTCCAATATTTCCTTAATTCCTAATCAAATTCACTATTAAACCCATTTAAAGGCTAATATATGATATTTGACGATGTGTTCCCATTTTAGGTTGTTATCTGTAGGCTTTAGTCTTGCCCGCAGTGTCTGATTGATATTGGGCTGCTAGAAATTTTATTTTTACCAGGCCTTCCGAGTATATACTGGGTATATTTTTGTCTATTCCTTGGTTTTGTACTGAATGATGCATTGGTTAAAAGTACTAAGAATTTAATGGGCTAATTTCTCAGGGTGCAGCAAGGCTTAAACAAGGGTTTGTATAGAAGCTGGACAGCTAACTACAGCCATGCAGCTGCAATGTATGAGATTAATAGGTGTAACGTTGTATTGTCTGTGCAGGTCAGGGCTACATACAAATTCATTTTACATTGAGTTATTGCTGGGAATGAGTTGTGTGGTCACCTTTACATAATTGGAATAACTTCCTTTGGACTTATTCCATTTAAAACCAATAACTTTTTTGTACTTTAACCGAAATATACCGTAGTTAAGGATTTGTGGACTTTGCCTATCACTGAAAACAATTATAGATGCAGACAGGACATATAGAATTGCAGGTACAGTTTTGTACTCAATGGAGTGTGCATTAGAGAGCAATGTTTCTGTTCTACTATACTCTCACGCAACGAGCCGAACTGATCCAGTCATTTGAATAGTAAATTATTTCACCTATTCCAGAAAATAACACTTCTTGATAGCTGCTGACACACCCATAAGTGTAAGCCACACATCTCCAGCATTGCCGTTTTTCCCAAGAAGCCCACATGTTGTCTGAATTTGTAGGAAAGAATGATGAAACATTTTTTACTTTTAACACCAGTGAGTTGTGTGTGGTTCCAGACACCTCTTCCTACGTTAAACACACAGTGTTCTACATTTGAACTGTCTACAAACAGAGCAACCATCAAGGTAAATATTAATGTATCTTGAACCGCTTTAATCACAAGCCATATACAGCTCCAGAAAAAAAATAAGAGACCACTGTGCAATTTCTTTTTAAATCAGCGTCTCTACGAGTATGACAACCACTCCATGCCAGTGTCTGTTAAACTCCTACACAAGCACCTCATTCTGCTTTATGAGGGACTGATTACTGATCACCTGAATCACATCTTATTTAATGAGGAAAAGTATAAAAAAAACACTGCTGTAATCAACACTCTCCTCTCACAATGTGACCAGTTGAATGGGAAATCACTGCTAGAAGTACATCAAAGGAAATCATTGCCATTTTGTTTAAGAGTGAACAAGAGATTAGTTTTCTTTGAATGACTGAAGTTCTATAAACACTTTCTCTGTAAATCATTTCTGTAAATTATTTTTGATTTAAATCATTCTGTAAAGCATTTTGATGTTTTGTCATTTCCTTTAAAATTCTGCTTTAAAGAACAATATTTTTCTTTGGAAATGAGGAGAAATATTGTCAGCGGTTCAAAGCTATTCGGTTCAATACCAGTGAGTTGTGTGCTTTGCCTATAAAAGATAAAACCTGAGACACTGAACATTTTTGCAGTGGTCTCTTATTTTTTCCAGAGCTGTATATTAATGTCCTATCAAACTAAACTGGCCAAGAAGAGCATTAAAGCATAACACTTTGGCATCAACACAGCTTCCTTATTGTGTACCCACTGTAACTCTGGTTCACATGCGCTGCTGTGTGGTAGTCATTTCCTTTATATGTGGGTGTTTTTGTCTTGTCTACACGGGTATATCAGAGTACTGTGGAAATGAGAGTGTGGTTTGTAGGCTTGCAGTCTCATTTTCACACTGGTGGTAGACCAAGTGTCATGTTGCAGGAATCTGTATAGGATTCTTTTCAATATTTAACGATATATCTATTACTGTGCATTGATTTGATTGAAGCCTAAATCTACATGATCATAATGTATTTAGCATGAACCTGTCAAGCATAGAAGTGTTTTAAATCAATCATCTGATATATTTCTATTGTGAAATAATAATACTTTAAATGTTTCCTTTCTTTATTGCGGTCTGTGAGTCTGCATCTGTCTGTCAGGTATTTACTTGTTTCTACATGAAAGATCGTTTAATGAGAAACATTTGTGCCAACTTGGTTCTCATACCTATAGAACTGTGTTTTTGTGTGTGTGCACTGTGGGAGTGGCATTTGAGAAGTCTTTCTGGCAAGTGTCTGTTAAAGAGGCCACAGCACCATCAGCTGTCTTCTATTTAACACTACACCCCATTGGTTTTAAAAGGGAATTCTAAACACAACCTGCATTACACTTAAATGTCTGAGTCAAGTCATTCAGAGTTGATATGAAATGAGATCG
>JBBIGA010052327.1:0-12827 GCA_037576975.1 Alestes dentex
ACCGCCTGATCATCTGGAATCATCTGCACCTGTTTCTTCACTGGTTCAGGACTTCAGTTAGATGTGCTTTGTTCTGCCTGAATGATTCATACGTAGGTCACTGTGTGGCTTAACAAACAAAAATCATTCCATTCATTTTGGTTCCCCCTTTTTGAACTGCTGTCAGCACAGTAGTGACTCATGGAAAGAGTGAATCAGCTGGGTTTTTAGTGTCATGGCTAGGTCAGAAACTGAAGACCAGAGCAGTGGTTCTCAAACCTGTTCTTCAGGAACCGTTCCACATTTTTGCTTCAAGCCCGTTCTTAAAGACTTGGAGAATCTTTGGGTCTGCTTGAAAACCACTGAGACTAAAGAATGGCACAACTGGGCATCAGCAGATGGGCTCATCAGTCTGAACAGCGCCCAAGTGTAGACACGGGGGGAAGGATTTCCAATGAAGTGGACAATATTTTTTTATTTCCCCAACTAAAACTGAGCATGTGGTTTCAACAGAAAAATGCGTATTTTATTGTTCTGTTGACAGTAAATGGGCCCCTAAAATCACACAACGATAAATGCACCCCCACCTGGACCGATGCAGCACTTCCTCCATCACACTTCGTTTGCGTGCATCCTTCACGTCCTCATTTACGTCCGTCCCTCCGAACACAACGCCGAAAGGCACTCCAGCGTCTGCAGCGGGGGGGGAAAAAAACAGGAGAGAAAAACTCAAAACTCTTTCACTTTCTCACCCCTCCAAGACAAGTTTTACTCCTAAACCCCGAAGTCTTTGAGGCATGAAACTGAGTTTACATAGAGAGTCTCAGGCAGTCATCCAGAAAAGTGAGACATTCAGCGAAAAACTTCAAACACTGCACACATCAGGGGAAGGTGAGCGCCGCACGAAATCTTCTCCTCAAACAGTGTCACCGATGGTGGGAATTTAGGAATGGTGGGCTTGAGTTTTTATTAAATACAGCAAAGAGCTGTATAGGAACATTCCGGCCACCTAATTGCCTTCTGAGAACCAGGTTAACCCTTGGACTGGTCAGCTGATCAGGGGGGTGGCTATTCTTATTAAACAGCCAGTAAACAGTCTGATCTTTAAGTCGATGTTGGAGCAAAAGGATCTGAGACACTTTGACAAGATCCAAATTGTGACGTCCGGACAACTGAACATCTCCAAAACAGTCTTATGGGGAGTTCCTGGTGTTCAGTGGCCAGAACCAAGCAAAACAGCTCCAGGGAAGGAGAACCAGAGAACCAGCGACAGGACCATGGACACTCAAGGCTCACTGATGGAAGACCAGCCTGCCTGGTCTGATCCCAAAGAAGAGCAGCTGTAGAACAAACTGCTTGAAGAAGTTAATATAGCTCTGATAGTGCAGCGTCCCCTGCTGAGGATGGAGCTGTGTAGCTGCAGAGTGCCCATGCTGGCCTCATCCACCACTGAATGTTCCTGCGATGGACATCAGAACTGGACCATGGAGAGATGGAAGAAGGTGGCCTGGTCTAATGGATCACATTTTCTTCTACATCATGTGGACGGATGAATGTACATGCATCATTCACACACTATGGGAAGAAGGCAAGGCGGTGGAGGGAGTGTGATGTTCTTGATGATGAATGCAGAACTTCAGGTCCTGCATTCATGTGGAAGTTCTTTTGACACCAAAACACTGCAGACCAAGTTCAGCCCTTCACAGAGACGTTGCTCCCAATTGGCATTGTCCTCGTTCAGTAGGATGATACACCCCACACTGCAAACACTGTTCAGAAACAGTTTGAGGAACATCACAAAGAGTTCAAGGTGCCTCCAGATTCACCAGATCTCAATCTGATCAAGCTTCTGTGGAATGTGCTGGACAAAGTAGTCCGATCCACAACTTACAGGACTTAAAGGACCTGCTGGTGAAGAACCACAGACCTTCAGAGGTCTTGTGGAGTCCAGACCATGAGCTGTTTTGGAGGCATGAGGTGGACCAACGCAATATCTGGTAGGTGGTTTTAATGTTATGGCTGACTGGTGTATGCTGGAGTTCTGCTCGGACTGGCTGCCTCATTCAAAAAGCCCTCCTTACCTCTTTATAACTTTCACACTAACAGGTAAACCTAAACTGCTGTCAGTTGAAAAGAGATATGAAAATGTATTGGTTTTGTACACACTTGTAAAAATTTCCATGTACAGTAATGTGTAGAAGTCTCCCTTAATTTCTTCACATTTTGCTTCCAAAGATCTAGACTTTCCAGACTATCTTTAATGTAGTTTTAAGGAACAGTTCTCCAGGCTTCCTGAAGGACTTTCAAAGACTCTCATTTTCAGTCCCTGAACCTGACCAGTTTCAGAGGAATGATTTTTGTTTGTTAAACCCCACAGTGACCTACGTGTGAATCATTCAACCATAACAAAGTACATCTTACTTAAGTCCTGAGCCAGTGAAGAAACAGGTGCAGACGTTTCCAGATGATCAGGCAGTGATCAGTATACTGGCGTTGCTGAACACCTTTATCTAGACACCTTTTATCTGTAATTACTTTATAGGCTGTTGTAGTTATGGATTCCATAACCCACAGAATAAATCCATGTGAGCCTTCCGGTCAAACACTTTTATGGGTGACAGTGGCTTTAAAAAGCACAATGCTTGCTAATGTTGCTAACAAGGAATGGGAGCTAAGAGTCACCAGTTACTACAATATCACTTGCATAGTGCTAATCAGTGACTACTGGCTTTCACTCATTGCTGTATACCATTAACTCGGTTTAATTTGAAGTAGTTCATTGTAGAGACTCAGATATCTTTACAGTGGTGGTGAATGGAATCAGACATTTCCAACACAAATACAGCCGCTTTATTCACTATCGACCCCCAGTGAAGCTCCACGTGTCTCTAAATGCTTATATGGATGTTGACTGATAGTAAATAGACTGATAGTAAATAGATAGTAAATAGCTGACTGATAGTAAATAGTCAACATCCATATAAGCATTTTACTATCAGTCTAAATATAAGCATTTAGACTGATAGTAAATAGTGGCAAATTTCAACTAAACCAGTTTTCTTTGGGGACTATTTTGCCTCATGACACCCAGCATGTATCCCTCCACTATAAAAGGGTTTAGTTTTAGCACCAAAAGCTTCTCAAAACTCTGGTAGAACAATGTCTCAGGCATCAGGCGGCACAACCATAGCCATTTAATTGAACGAGTTTTTGTGAGAGAGATTTTAGAGGAAGACGTCTGGTTCCATTCACCTCCTCTGTGAACAGTTCTGACAGACTGGTAGGTTTCAGGAACATTTCACACCATACCCACCCTAAAATACTTCTGTGATGTGTGTGTGTGTGTGTGTGTGTGTGTTGTTAGAAGCAGGACACCACCTAAGAGCAGTCTGCCTCCTTTGAAGACATGAATGGCCAGTGCTGCCTCGAACGCTCCCTCCTGGATCTTCAGCAGAGCCACATCAGAAGCTGAGCTGAACTCCGCCACGTCTCGAAGGTCACACTCGTGTCCTTTGCTCTTGATGTGATCCCTGAATCACAGAAAACAGGCAGAGCAATGAACAAACACCCCCTTTCACGGGAGGGTCCAACAAAGACAGACTGTGTGAGGGAGTGTAGGACACAAGTAGGCAGTGTGTATGTTTTTCTCAGCAAAGCTTTGAGTAAGTATTGAGTTGGCTTTAAGTATTTAAATCAACATACACACACACTACATGTGTGTGTGCGTGCATGTGTTTGTCTATTTAAGTACTACATACACATATCTACAATATATATTACTGCACAATAATTGATCATTTTCTTCATATTTTGGTTCCTTTCTTGTATTTTAATGTAGTCTTAAGGAACAGTTCTCCAGGCTTCCTGAGGGACTTTCAAAGACTCTCGTTTTCAGTCCAGACCCTGAACCTGGCCAGTTTCAGAGGAATGTTTTTTGTTTGTTAAGCCACACAGTGACCTACATATGAATCATTCAAGCAGAACAAAGACCATCTAACTTAAATCCTGAACCAGTGAAGAAACGGGTGCAGATGATTCCAGATGATCAGTTGGTGATCAGTATACTGGTGGTGCTGAATATCACACAAGTGTGTGTACTTAAATATGTGCATTTATGTAATTCAGACGAGTTCATTTATGCTGTCTGTGTTCTTGTTCTAACAATTTCGACATAAGCTCGTTTTTAGTTGCAGTTTCAGGAGTGACAGGCAGCACTGCCATAAACTGCATCTCCCATGATGCACCGCAGCAGCCTCGCTGGCAGGACGCAGGGGAGAGCGGTTACAGCGGGGAAAACGGGGTTAAAAGCTCACCAAAAGCAGGTTTTTCCTCCAGATAACCTGAGCGACTGGACTTGCTGTATTTTTATGTGTTGTGTTTCTGTGTTCTGAGCTGGGAACCCGCCCTGACTCGGCGGGGCTGGAGGTGTACCTTATCCGCTCCGCCGTGGTGCAGTTCCCGGTTTTGGGACTCAGACAGGCCAGAAACAGCAGCCGCATCGTCCTGGTCTCAGAGCAGCGGCCCCCTCAGTCCGCCCGCTGCTGGAGGGGCAGAGTCCGAGCCCTTCCTGCCCCAGGCTGCCCTTAGTGCCCCTCAGGAACACATTCATGCACGGCCACTTTAAACACGCGTCCGTCCGCCATTGATGTCCCGGGGAAACAAGCGAAGAACCAAGCAGAGCATCACAGACTCTGACTTTTATTATTATTATTATTATTATTATTATTATTATTATTATTATTATTATTGGTTGTAATAATGTTATTGGTACTTATAATAATGGTAGCAACAACAAAAATGAGAATAATGATTGCAAATATAATCATAACAATAATGACATATTCAGCACATTAAAGAAAGGGCAACAGAGACGGTGGCGGTGACGCTGTTCTGTTATTATTATTATAATTTTTTTTATTGATGATTATTATTATTGGTGTTATTGATTGTACTAATAATAACAATTATTGCAGTACTAATAATAGTAACAACAATAATTGTAATATAGTATTTATTTATTCCACACATTAAAGAAAGCGCAACACAGTTGCATCATTTAGCAGATGCTTAAAAAGCGACTTCCGTTCCCGAACTACAGGGGGCAGTCTCCCTGGAGCAACTTGGGGTTAAGGGTCTTGCTCAGGAACCCAGTGGTGGTGTGCTGGAGGTAGGATTTGAACCCCTGACCTCTTAGTCCAGAGGCAAGCGTCCTACCCACCAGGCCACCACCATCCGATACGTGGCTGTGATGCTGTTTTATTATTATTATTTGTTGCTGTCGTTGCTCTAAATCTGAGGTGTCTATTAAATTGTCATAATAATCATACTTTTAATTGAGATAGTAATAATAAAAAATAATGTAAATAGTTTTGTTTATTGGTGCAATTTGTACCTTTTTCTAAGTATTTTCTGTTCCTCCTAATTTCATTACTTCTGACACCAAAGCTTATAAAGGGCAGAGCAATTTGTGTGGTCTCCATAGTAATGAGAAGTGAGAGGGGAGCATGTGGTGCCGTGGCTGAAGACCAGGATGTTAAAAAGTCGTTTTAAGGTTTTTGTCTCATGACCTGGGTGACTTTCACTGAACACGTTCCTCATTTGAGCACCGTGGTCCGGAAATGGCCAGTTTGTTTACATTTATTTCGCATTTATTGCATTTATATCATGCTTAGAGACTTTGCTCTTCTCACTATTGGTCACAGTAATGTCCCCTTGATCCTCATAATTCTGTCTATAATATAACAAACCCTACAATTCTAATACTGGTGTGATTTTGGTTGCATGTTAAAACCTTTGAACTCCTTATGACCCGTTAATAGTTTTATGTGTGCCAGTCGGGTCAGGATTTCTTCAAAAAGAGGCCGCAGAGACAGAGAGAACATCAGACACAGTTCATGCAGTTACCATGTACAGGCCTCATTTAAAAATAGCCAGTCTGAGAGAGGTCACTGGAGGTGAAGCCCCCGTATCACATGTCAGTAAACCAAGAAACAAACTCATTGCAACTTTAAAGGGGATTTCCATTACATTTCCAAAATTCATGATTAATTCAGAAAGGTTTTATACTGCAGAGAACCTTATTGATTTTGTTACAGTGGTGGTGAATGAAACCAGACATCTCCAGCATAAATACAGCTGTTTTATTCAATATTGACCCCCAGTGAAGCTTCATTTGTCTCCGAGTGCTTATATGGATGTTGATGGTGGTTAAATAGTGGAGAATCTGAACTAAATCAGTTTTCTTTGGGGACTATTTTACCTCATGACACCCTGCATGGATTAATGATGGTAAATAGTGGCAAGTCTGAAGTGAATCAAGTCGTTTGGGACTATTTTGCGCGCCTGCATCCTGTAATGTTTAGGCCAAAACCTTCTCACCCTAAAGAAGTCAAGGCCGTGTTTAAAAATGCCCACTGTGGGTGGTGTCACGGGAGGTCAGACCCCTATAATCAAATATTGGTAAACAAAGAAACAAACTGATGACAGCTTTAAAGCAGAATTCCAATGAATTTTCCAAAATTCCTGAATAATTTTAGATTTTGAATGATTTCTATACAGTGGAGGTGAATGGAACCAGACGTCTCCAACACAAATACAACCTTTCTATTCACTACTGACCCCCAGTGAAGCTCCGCGTGTCTCTGAGTGTTTATATGGATGTTGAAGACGGTAAAAGAGTGGCAAATCAAATTTTGGGACTGTTTTGCCCCACATGCATCCTTTAATATGTTTAGGCCGAAACCTCCTCAACCTAACGATGTCTAGGCCGTGTTTCAAAACAGCCGCTCTGGGAGGGGTCACTGGCCGTCACCCCCCTCCATATCACTCAAATGGAAATCTGCCTGAGCCTCCGTGCAGTAACCACAGACCAATCTGAGATTGGCTTCACGAATTTCATACATTTTAATGGGTGTGAATGAGGAGAGAGATTCAAAATTGAAACTCTCGAGCACCTCCTGACCTCATATTCGTCTCCGTCCGCATCTGGGATTCCGGCAGCTTCTCGGCTCCTCAGCTGAGACCGTCTGGGCTTGTTCTTCGGCTTTATTCACTTTTACTCAAATGAAAACATTAATTGGTGTAAACTCAAGGGTATTTTCAAAAGTGTAACCACTTTGAGGGCATAAATCCAAAATGCTAAAGGACATTAAAGGGCCCATATCCTTCAATTCACCATGTCTGTATATACCAAAAACACCCAGAATTTATTTTTACTCCAACCTCGCTTGATCCTTTAGAATCGAGCAGGCTGTTTTTGTTACCGTGCCTTTAAAACTGAGCTCCATTTTGATAGGCTGCGTGGTATTACGCCTCATTTAAAGCCAGCCTGTGTCTAAAACACCCCCTATAACTTCAGCATGAATGGGTGGGGCTAAACAGTTGCAGGCAGGATCCAGGCAAATGCACTGGTTTTTGTGACATCACAAAAACAAAGACTTCAGAAAGGTCTGTCTTTGGAGATGGTGAGTGGGCGCAACTGTACGAATGTTTACAAACTACAGCAAGTGCTTTCTTGGTTTTTAAGAAGTATATTTTTTGTCATGGTATGCGCCCTTTAAAACTACATTTGTCAATAGCTGGAGCCCCTGCAGGTGACATCAACTCTTTATAAAATGACCAAAGAGGCATTTAAGTTGAAGTTAAGGTGTGGGAATAAGATATTTGTTATAGTTAATTTGTGGCCACCACTTAGTATGCAACGAGAATGAGATCTTTAATTTGTGGCTATGACTTAATATTAATGTCAACTGCTAAAAGTTGTGGCCATGCCTTATTGATCTAGCATTAAAATCTCGTTCCCATGGTTTTACTTACAGCTTTCACCATACACTATTTCACTTAGGTGGGAAAACAGCGTGTGCGAGGGGGCACATTGACGTAAGGGAAGTTCTTAACCCTGTATGGTCAGCAATCTGATAAGCGTGCGTAATTTTCTTTTGTTTTTTTCTGTTTAAAATTGGACACTTTAACAGTATCAGTACAGACTTCCATCATTTCTCAATATCTTTATTTTTTTGGACATGAAGCAACAGTGTGTTCCAACACTCTGCACTCTGTCATTGTAATAGTCTAATACTACTTCTGTAAATGGATGAAGAATTCCCTGTATTACAAACTCCAAACTCTCACAGCAATGTAATGCCTCCTGCTGAATGTTGTTAGATATAGTAGTATAGTACTTATAGTAGTTATTTTGTATTCAGTATTCATTGTATTGTATTGTGGCACTAATGTCTAATGTCTAAATGTCTAATGTCTAAATGTATTTAGTATCTGTTGTATTATAGTGCTGAGTATTTAGGATTTATTGTATTGGAATGTTATACTGTTTTAATGTACTCAGTAATGTTCTGTGATGTTGAGGATTTTGTACTACTGGAATCTGGGTCCTGGCCTTGTGTGTGCTAGTGTGTGGAGTTTACATGTTCTCCTCGTGGTGGTGTGGGTTTCCTCCAGGGTCTGCAGTTTCTCCCAAAGTCCAACGACATGTGCATCAGGTGAACTGTGTGTGTGAGCAAATGATGTGTGTATGTGCGCCCTACGATGGGCTGGCACCCTGCCTCGCGCCCATACTCCCCGGAATAGACCCACGACCCTATTAAGGATTAATCATTTACAGAAAATGAATGAATGTATTGTAACGTTGAGCATTTTGTAATGAATGTTTATTACCTTGTAATGCCACACTGTCTAATGTCTATATACACTTAATTTTGTACCGTAAGGTTGAGTAGCTATGATGGGTATTTTGTATTTAGTACTTATTGCATTGTAATCACTGACAAAAAGACACGGTGAGTGTGTTGGGAGAAGGATGCTAAGGTTAGACTCTGAGTGTGTTGGGAGAAGGATGCTGAGGAGAGACTCTGAGTGTGTTGGGAGAAGGATGCTAAGGTTAGACTCTGAGTGTGTTGGGAGAAGGATGTCGAGGAGAGACTCTGAGTGTGTTGGGAGAAGGATGTCGAGGAAAGACTCTGAGTGTGTTGGGAGAAGGATGCTAAGGTTAGACTCTGAGTGCGTTGGGAGAAGGATGCTGAGGAGAGACTGAGTGTGTTGGGAGAAGGATGTTGAGGAGAGACTCTGAGTGTGTTGGGAGAAGGATGTTGAGGAGAGACTCTGAGTGTGTTGGGAGAAGGATGCTGAGGAGAGACTCTGAGTGTGTTGGGAGAAGGTTGCTGGGGAAAGACTCTGAGTGTGAGAGCAGCCAAAAATAGTAGTAGAAGAAGAAAAAGATTTATTGTATTGTAATGTTGCACTGTCTAATGTCTAAACATGTTTAGCATTTATTATACTGTATAGTTGAGTACGTTTTCCTTAGTATTTATTATAAGGTTGAGTATTTTTGCTTAGTATTTATTGTATTGTAATATGACGTTGTCTGATGTCTAAATGTTCTTAGTATTTATTGTACTGTAATTTGACACTATCTCTTTTTATTGTCTGTGGAAAAGCACTTTAGTCAGAATTTTATTGAACTTTGCTCATGTGACAATTGAACTTTGATTCTTTAAATATGCTGAGATCATCCAGTCATCACCGTCGTTGTTGTTGTTGTTTATCGAAACTGCGAACATCTCCCACGTTAAAACCAGTGTGGCTTTGTGTTTCTGAAGTTCCTCCTGCCTGAGGCGCAGAATTACTCATCAGTCATCTGTCCTGCCTCATCAGATGACTGCTCTACCCTGGAAGTAGTGCAGGGAATTTCGTTTGATCGACAGCCTCGCCAGCCAATAGACTTTCACCATTTCTCACTGTATCCAATCAAAAGCCAACATTTGACTATACCCTTGACTTGTTGTCATTAAAAACAAATGCGTTTACGAGCAACAATAGCACATATTGGTGTAACATCCCCATATACATCTTCAGCGTGTTTACGTACTGATAAAAAACGAGTCAGCTTTTATTTTCTAAAACCAGAACTTGTCACGACGTTGTGTTTTTCCACCCATTTTCATAAAAACCCCGCCGCCAGCGTTGTAATTGACGTCTTTTTAACCAATCCGTGTGCAGAATGTATGCGCTACTATCCAATAATAGAAGCAGGGGGCGGGGTTTTACCCCAATACGGGTGGGAGAGAATATTCCGGTGTCTCAGCGTGTTGATCTGAGCTGCTGCGATTTTTTACGGTCTCCTACTTCTTACAAAACTTCTGCCCCGTTTTTTAAAAGTGTTAAAGATGCGAAAGGTGTCTTAAAATGTCGAGGAAGATGGCAGTGGACATTAAAAGCAGCCAGGTGGCCGGTTAACCCGTCAGACCCTCTCCGCTGCGTGTTTTGAGGTATGTTTACGTTTGTTTATAACTTCCCCGAGCCTGTTTACTCCGTCTACCGCCCCGTAGACAAACGAGTCATTTCGACACAGCTTACCGTATTTTGACACGCTGTGTTTTGCTCTGCTGTCAGTTTTACGCCGTGTTCTTAGTTTTGTGTTTCCAACTACTGATGAATGATTCCTTTTAAAGGGCCCATACCTTGCATTTTTGTAGTGTCACGAGCTCCACTAATGACATTTGTGACCACAAAAAAATCAGTGCTAATTCATGTTTACATTTTCACATTTTGACCTGACCGACTACCTCTTTCTGCCCCTTAGAATCAGCTAGGTTCTTTTTGTTGTGTTTTTTAAAACCTCATAAAATGTCCTTGATTTCTAAAACAAGTTGATGGAAAGAGAGATTTTAATTTTATTACTGTTTTTAAATGTATAATTCTAAAATGAAAATGAAACATTAAGCTCATATTGTCAAATGATGTCAAATATTTTTTAAAGAACTTTTTTTCCTCTCCAGCCAGTGATATGTAAACGAGCTCTGCTCTGACTGGCTGCCCAGTAGTGTGTCTCAGCCTTCAGACTTCACTTCTTTAATTTCTTTTATTTTTTTTAAATTTTGCACCACTTCCGTCGGTCTGTTTATCCTATTTTTGTCCAGCTCTTATATTTTTCAAATTATGTATCAAAAATTAAGATTTAAAATTATGTGATGATATGTAAATAATGTCTCTTCTGATTGGCTGCTCTAGACTGCAGCTCAGTCAAAAAGATCTGAATCCCTTCTTTTAACTTTAGTGTGAATGGGCAGGGCTGACCTGTGATAGGCTGAATAGCTGGATTTATGCAAATATATGGATGCTGTGACATCATAAAAATGATTTGCAGTTCAGTTTCCGTGTGTGGAGTGAGGTCTGTAATGGGTACAATTTACATTTTAGCAGTGTGTACTTATGGACAGTCCTGTGCTGAAGTTTTGAGCCACCCCTCATATATTTTAATGTTTTATTGTGAATCTCCTTGTTGGTGCAAAAATACTATTTTATTCCTCTCAAAGTGTCTAATGTTTGTCATATTCAACAGATTAAGTGAAATAAATGTGAACAAATGTTTTACTCTGACAGGCTGCAAAATGCCTAAAGATACAAGGAGCCTAGATAAAGGAGTTCCAGTCACTCAGCATTCAGCACCACCAGTATACTGATCACCGCCTGATCATCTGGAATCATCTGCTCCTGTTTCTTCACTGGTTCAGGTCTTAAGTTAGATGGGCTTCATGATTCATGCGTACAGGACTGTGCAAAAGTATTAGGCACCTGTGCAAATGTTCTGCTAGCAATGTTAATATTAGAATAAACGTAAACAAACAAGACAGCGGCAAAAGAGTATCAAGATTTGTTTTTGTTTGTAAAACAGTTGTTGATATTTTGTGAGCTGGTGAGAAGAACATGGGTTCGGTTTCAGACTTCTCCTCGGTGCCTCCAGCCATTACTTGGATTTGTGAAATTCCATCAGCAGTTCCTGATTTGATTTAATTTAAATAAGTGCTGACTGAGTCAAACCAGGTTTCTGATGGAAACTACAGTGAATCCACAGGGAAGATTGTACATAAAACACTGTACACTATATGATGTCATTTGTAATTTTTTTTTGTTTTATTTAGCATGTTTAGTAATATGAGACACATCTGATTGCTAACATAACTGCTGACTCGATCTTTCCTTCAGGGCCTTCAGTTCCAGCAGACTTCTTTACTTCCTCAGAAGATACTGAAGATATCTCTTGGGCTCCGGTTCTTGCTAAAAGTGTCTTCAGACCATGGCGAACCGGGATGTAAATGAGAACACCCCCCTTCTGGACAGTTCGCAGAATCCAGCCAGGCCGAACTCCATCTTCAGAGGCAGGAGGTTGGCATGTGCCGCCATCCTTCTGGCCGAGTCTCTGGAGCGCATGGCCTTCTATGGCATCACCTCCAACCTCGTCCTTTTTCTCAACAGCAGTCCCTTCTACTGGGAGGCCACCTTGGCCAGCCAGGCCCCCCTGATCTTCATGGGGGTCACGTACCTGGTGTCGCCGTTTGGGGGCTGGCTGGCGGACGCCTTCCTTGGCAAGTTCTGGACCATAGCGCTCAGTTTGGTCCTGTATCTGGCCGGGATGCTGCTCTTCCCTTTCGTGTCCAGCGACCGCTCCCGGGTCAGCCTGTGCGGGGAGGAGATGGCATTTCCTGTCCAGCCGATAGAGTGCTTCAACATGAACGGGACTCTCCCTGCCAATGTGACCTGCCTCCCCCGGAGCCCGTACTGCGGGACCATCATCTACAGCGGACTGGTGCTGGTAGCTCTGGGAGTCGGGGCGGTGAAGTCCAACATCACCCCCTTTGGAGCAGATCAGGTAAGGGAGAACATCAGTAATCTGAGTCAGAAGTCTTTATTGATCCTGGAGGAAAATGCTTAAGAGAAACTGAAGTGAAGTAAAAGTGAACCATCTGTGAGCTAGGTATGTGACTTTTTGGCAAAAACACTATTCGAAAATCAATGAGAACTATTCGAATATTATTCGAAAATCGACCCCCTCC
>JBBIGA010052376.1:0-12824 GCA_037576975.1 Alestes dentex
GATATATATATAGATATATATATAGATATACATATATGTATGTAAACTGTAAGACAAAATTGCACATTTAGTATAAAATACACAGTATAGTATCACAGTACAGTATAGAATAAATGTTCCAGTGTACAGTCTAAAACATGTTCAGTATAAAGTCTAGGAATATAAGTATGCACGACTGTATTGTAAAAATGTACATATATGTATGTAGACTGTAAGTAAATTAAGTTGGTCATTTAGATGTAAATATATAATATCTGATGAGTGTTGGTCCTGTAACGATTCCTTTTCATTTATGGATGAGATAGAAGGCAGAAACAACTATTACACAACAGATGCGGTCAATAATTGTAAACCTTCAATGTGCACCTGCAGTGTGTATAGAAAAGCATCACCCCCTTTAAGATATTCACATTTATTTGCTTTGCAGCTGAAGTGAAGACACACTTTTTTCCAGCTGAATTTACTCAATAACTTATAACATCCAAGTGAAAGATATAATAGCAGCAGTTTAGAAGTAAATTAAACAACCCTGAAATGGATAAAAGATCACCCCCTCTTAGAGAAGGAATTGTAAACTAAATCAGGTGTAACAGAACAGGCTGTTCCTCCAAAGCGAGGAGGAAACTGATGGCAGGTAGGAGGCTACTAAGAGGTCAATGGCAAATTTGAAGCAGTTACTGCATATTCACCACACTTTCACTCCGATACTGCATATTTACTACACTTAACTGCATTTTTCACTCAGTTACTACATATTCACCACATTTACCTCCATATTTCCCTCATACAGCATATTCACCACACTTAAGAGGATATTTCACTCAGTTACTAGCATATTTATCACACTTACCTGCATATTTCACTCAGTTACTGCACATTCCCCACACTCATGAAGATATTTCACTCAGTTACTGCATATTTACTGCACTTACATGCATATTTCATTGTTACTGCATATTTACTGCACTTTACATGTATATTTCACTCAACTACTGACATATTTACTACACTTACCTGTATATTTTACTCAGTTGGTGCATATTTACTACACTTACCTGCATATTTCATTCAGTTAGAAGGAGAAAAAAGTGAGTGCCCTTACGTGGCCTAGTCAGAGCTCAAATTAAGCCCTACTGAAAATCTGTTAAATGACTTGAAGAGTACAGTCGCCAACCAGTTTGACTGAATTTGGACAGTTCTGTAAAGAAAAGGAGGCAAATACGGCACAGTCGACACGTTTAAAGTTGGTAGAAAAGTATCCCAACAGACTCAAGGCAGTAATTAAAGTAAAAGGTGGTTCCACATAGCGACTGATCCTTTATCCATATCCATTCAGATATTGGTTTTTATTATATATTTTATTTTTCTAAACTGTTGCTGTCACATCTTTCACTTTGATGTAATACATTGCACTGAGTAAACACAGCTGGAAAAAAATATTTGTGTGTGTGTATGTCTTCATTTCAGGCTGCAAAGCAACAAAATTTGTAATATTTTGAAAATGGGTGCTTCTTTTCTATACCCACTGTATATGATGGGTGTTTCTGGTAAAATGAGCAATGAATGTAAGTACAAGGTAAGATAAAATGCTAACCTAGTAGGTACAGTCTTCAGTTCGGATTCCTTTAAAAGTTGCTTCTTATTGCTGTACCACTAGATGGTGTCTCCCTCCATTCTGCCCAACTGCAAGAGCCCAGCCAGGTGGAACAGTTGACACAGACACTGAAGCCTACTGTGGTTGAGACTCCAGCCACAGACAAACATGTACACTGCTCGTGTCCCAAGTGAGTCCACTCCTGTTTCTTCTCAAAACATCACTGCATGCAACACAGGGCCAAAATTATTCAGACAAATTCACAAAGCCTTAAAAATATTTTGCAAAAAAAAATTAAAATCTAATATCTGCAGTTTCCCGTTTATCCCAAACATGGCCAATCAGCTAAATTATCTTTGGTGTCTGAGGTTTGACTCTTTATTTATGTACTGTGTAGAAGACTAATGTACTGTATTTAACAAAAAAGTGGAATCTTAGGACACATTTCTAAATAAACCATCCCTGACTGGAGTAACCATGTAAGAGTTTTCATCAGAAAGTTTGATCCCCAGCAATGTCACAGCCATCTGAGACCAGAGAAAGCATAACTGGCATTGCTTTGTCTGGGCAGGGAGGATCCCTCTCTCCATCAGTCAGTGCCCTACTATCCAACACAAGCACCTGTCAGCTGATGTAAGAGAACTGGTTAGTGTTCTGCAGGCTTGTTAAGCTGGCAAATGACATGATCAGCAGTTCGACAAAAGGAGGTGCTTCTCATGAGTCAAAGAAAGCACATGCTGGCGTTGTGTGATGGAACAGGCCTAGCCAGCAGGTGGGAACAGACCATGACTGCATTTAAGAGAAAAACTGGAGAAAAGAAAAAAGAATTTTATTTGACTTTTGGCCATCTTTATAGACAGCTGTGTGTCATACAATGCCACTTAAGCAAGTCTGTATAACAATTCTAAACACGTAAACACGGGCAGCTGGTGATCTAGTGGTTTGGGAGTTGCCCCTGAAATCAGAATGTCGTGGATTCGATTCCCAGGACTCCTCGTGTCATCACTGAGGTTCCCTTGAGCAAGGTGCCATCCCCACGCACTGCTCCCTGGCACCCCTCATTGGTGGCAGCCCACTGCTTCACTTGGTGAATGGGTTAAATACAGAGAAAGCACTTCACACTGTGTGCTGTGCTGTGGTGTGTTCACACGTGACTACGAATGCCCATTTTACCTTAAGGCAAGTGTGAGTTAGGCACATCGGTGATTGTTACAATAACATCAGCTCTTATTTAAACCTTCAAGCTAATATTGGGTGTTAAATTGCGTGTGTGTTCAGCAGCGAGGCTATTAGTGCTCTGCAGTATGAAGTGTCTCGTCTGAAGAGGGCGCTGGAGGACAGTCTGGGTCACCTGCCACAGCTTAGCATGCGGATGGAGCACCTGAGCAATATGTACACACAGGAGAAGAGACTGAGAAGTCGCCCTCGTCCCCGACACCAACACAGGCCTCCTTCCAGCAGGTAACATGGAGGAATGACCAGTGGCTGTGATGATTCATTCAGGTGCACCAAATAATAAGCTAATTAAAAAGCCCATCCTCAGCTGAAGTGGTTGAGCAGGGATGACACAGAAACTGTAGGGGTATTCCAGGTGTAGGTTTGGGAACCACTGCCCTGAAGTGTGTTGCTAAAGGATGTCTGTTCACGCAGCAGATGCCTGAACAAAGATTTGACCCTTCGGAGAGTTGAAGACTGGAACTCCTCTGATACGGAGCCCAATAAAAGCAAAGGTAAATATCTATCCCTGCATCGAACTTACTAGCAGTACTGTCAGAATGGTTCTAATAAGTGTTTTTCTTATTTCTTTCAGGAACAGACAGTGGGGAATCAGATCACAGTGAGGGCACACACATGCATTCCAGAAGTCCCTCCAGGAGAAGACTACATGACTTAAAATATTCTTCCACAGGTGTGTCTTGTCCTTTGGTGCCATGCACCAAAATGTGTGCGCAGTCAGAACATGTTATCACTCGTTGTCATCAAGTACAGCTGAGTTATGGTGATTCAGTGGCTTAGGGCAAAGCACAAATGACTGGAACAGGCTAGAGCTTGATGGGACCTGATTTGACCATTGCTAAGGTCCCATGGCCACAAAACATCTTAAACATCTTAAATATCCTGTTTGTTTATTGATATTTAAGTTCAAAGCTTTAGGAAAAAATGACGTTCTGATGCTGGTTAGGGTATAACATCCTTAAACATTTCCCTGAAGAGATTTTACTCTGCTCACTTAATGTAAATTCCAAGATGTACAGAACATTGACCACATGAATAATTATGCCCCACAAGGGGACTTGAGGTTGAAATGTCAAGCAAGGCACTTAATTTTAAAATGTTTTGGGGTCTTGCAACATGCATATATCCCCCTGTCATATCACCTCGATTTATTTCTTCACACTGGCTAAACATGCAGGTGTCATTTCATGATGAATGGACTGACTAAAGTTTAAAATTAAATGAACTGTATGTTTCATGTAATGTAATTTCCTTCCACTATAATGCCACCAATTTGGCCATAATGCAAACACGATTACAAACATTTTTAAGATTTTTACAGAATGCAGAAGTCCCATCCTGTATTCTGTTATCACAAGCTGTTTTCCTTCTTTCAACAGCCTCTTTAGAAAGTCTGTCCCAGGATATGCCTCGTTCTAGACCCAACAGCAGCTATGAGAGAGTCCGTGTTACTCCAGCCAGTGTTGGTGGAAATGTCAGCATTAGTTCAAGCCGTCATAGCAGCAATGTTAGCAGTGGACCACTCAGAGACAGCAGAAGAGACAGTGCTGAACCAGCCAAAATCAGCAGCACAACCAGCACTGGGCCAGTCGTCCATGGCAGTAGATCCAGTGTTGGGCCAGTTAATCATGGAACTGATGGCAGGTTTGAACTAACCAGGAGCAGAAGCAAAGCCAACGCTGGGTACAGACCACCAGGTGAGAACCTGACTGAAGTCTCTAAACCTGTAGTCACTGTCCCATTGTCAAATAACTCAGTACATGTACAGGGATGACTATATGTTTTATGTTTAATATCTTACTAGAGCTGTGACAATTGATTAAATTAGTAGTGAAGTAATCTAGTGATTATTTGTATAGCATTATTATTTATATAATACATAGCTACATAGTTTTTACTTAATTCACATTTCATTTTAGTTAACATTTGTGAAATATATGTGACATTATATTATTGCAAGTATACACTGATCAGCTGTAACATTTAAAACCAGCAGCCTGATATTGTTATGGTCCCCCCTGTGCCACCAAAACAGCTCTGACTGAACAAGACCTCTGAAGGTGTTGCTGTGGTATCTGTCACCAGGACATTAGCAGCATATCATTTAAGTCCTGTAAACTGGATGGATTAGACATACAGACTAGGTGGTTTTAGAAGTGGACAGGGTCAGCATGGGTACTCTGACCAGTCTGGGCTATGTAGCCCCATAGGCAGCAAACTGTGGTGTGTTCTGGCACTTTTCTATCACAGCAAGCATGAATGTTGTCAGCAGTTTGAGCTACAGTAGCTCTTTGATTGAACCACACAGGCTTTCCTTTGCAACTCAAACAAATCAGTGAGTCACCCTGTAGTCAGTTTACTGGTCTTCCTCTCTTGGACCACTTTTAGTTAGTAGGTACTAACCACTGTATACGGGAAGCCCCACAGGGCCCTACTGTTTTGTAGATGCTCTGATCTAGTCTTCTGGCCGTCATAATCTGGCTTGTCGAAGTCACTCTCATTCTTAAGCATGACCACTTTCTCTGCTTTCAACACATCACCTTCAATAACTAATTGTTCACTTACTGCCTAAAATATCCTACGCTTAAACAGGTGTCATTGTAACACAATAATCAATGTTATCCACTCTACTTGTCAGTGGTTTTAATGTTGTAGCTGATCAGTGTGTATGTGCGTTTGTGAGATCCTGCTGGTGTGGGTTACCTCTCTTTCAGTGATGCAAACAAAAGCGCTGACATGTCCTCCTTTAAGCGCCAACATCTCCTCCTTGTGGAGAATTTGCTGAACATAATGTCATGTAGACTCTTTGTTCATCATTCAGATTGCAAAGAGGCCCTAAGGCTGTTCATTGAGAGTGCACGTTTTAAATGATCAATTTTACTAAAACACATAGCGAATACATTGAAAACACTATAATCAGCAATTTATACCAGTGTAAATTAATATAGATACAGATTTCTTGCGAATGTGTTGGTGAGGCCATGGTTGTGTGAATTATACAACAGGGGAGAACCTCAGCCTGATGGACAGACGTGTTCCTCCTCCACCTCATCCTCTCCATAAGCCTCTGCTTCAGACCAGCTATGGATCCTGCAACAGTCTTCCTCCTGGGTAATCAGTCAGTCAGTATTCAAATCTGTCTGTCAATCAGTCCACTCACCCCTCAGTTAAAAAAACAGACTTTCTGTATGTTTGTGATTGTGTTAGATTCAAGGTGTGGGACCAGCGGTTAGAGTCAGAAGGGTCCAGCAGATGGCGCTCCACCCAGTCAGACTCAGCTGTGCTGCCCAGTAATGTCTACTTTCAGCGGACCTCGCCACTACCCAGCTCCCCCAGCAGGACCAGAGGGAGGCCACAGAGACAGAAAGTCAGCAAGGTCAGCTAGGATCGAACAGTCAGATTACAGCAGTTTCTTCTAAGATGGCACAACAGTTTTCCTGCTTCTATTACAAGAGTTAGAAGTGGATTTTGGTCCTTGACCAAAAATCTGTGCATTGCCATATATTTGTGTGTTCAGCATACTACAGTTTAGCCATGCCTGTTTATGCTGTGTCAATCCAGACTACTTTTTGTATAAGACGCATTACAGGACAGCCAGCGCGAACTGGGCTCATTTATATATACTGTATGAATAAAAGTATTGGGACACACCTGTTTTTCAGGGTTTGGGCTAGGTCCCTTACTTCAGTATTAATGCTTCAGCAGACCAAGACATTTTGGACAGCGCCATGCTTCCAACTTTGTGGACCCAGTTTGGGGAAGAACCTTTTCTATTCCAGCATGACTGTGTCCCAGTACACAAAGCGAGCTCCATAAAGACGTGTCTGGAGGAGTTCAGTGTGGACGATCTTGACTGGTCCACACAGAGCCCTGACCTCAACTCCATCCAGCACCTTTGGGATGAACTGGAACGGAGATTGCGAGCCAGGCCTTCTCATCCAACATCAGTGTCTGACCTTGACAGAATGAATGGGCACAAATTTCCAAAATCTCCAAAATCTTGTGGAAAGCCTTCCAAGAAGAGTGGAAGCTGTTATAGCTGCAGAGGGAGACCAACTCCACATTAAAGTCTATGAATCTGAATGCAATGTCATTAAAGTCCCTGCTAGTGTAATGGTCAGGCGTCCCAATACTTTTGTCCACGTAGTGTATATCAGTATATCAGTATATCAAGAAATTTTTCATGTAAAATTGTTTTTGACACATAAAACCGCAACAGCTTTATAAGTGGACCTCTTGTAAGTGGAAAAATGTAATAAAAATTTGGGATATGTGCCCTTAAAAAAAAAAAAAGTTTAATGAAACAATACTAAAATGAGGTGACATTTCTCTGAGCTGACATATTATTGATAGTCTCTCCTGGTACTGTTTGCAAATGTTGGTGATATGTTGGTTAAAAGTGAGTTTACTTTCTAGTATTAGTCCCAGGTACCAGTACACACACAGAGGAACCTACTTGGGTTTCTTTACAGTGGTGGTGATATGAACCAGGGGTAACAACATCTACAACACAGATACAGTAATTTGAATTCCATTTTGGGTGCTGTCAGTCTCGAATGTCTCTCTCTCCGTGTGTAATGGTTGATGTAGTAGAGTTGATGACTACTTTGGTTGCACTTGGTAGTGAACACAGTAGTTCACCGATGAAAAATATTGGACATAGTGGTTCACTGATAAAAAGTAGTCTTGGGTTGCAAGGAAGTCATTAGTGAATCTGTTTCCAGGCAATGTAGTTTGACAAAATAGGTAACAATGGAATTATATCTAAGGATTATCAGCAATGTTCATCATTTATTTATTTGTTTTCTGATTCAACGCTGGTCAGGAGGAGGCAATAAATAGGACTCTGGATAAAGCGCTGGAGGCGGCTCTTGTGATGAAGCAGACCACCGAGCGCATGGCTAGAACTCTATCCTCAGACCTGGCCAAGGCCCGGATCTACAAGAAGTTACATGAACGACATCCTCTCAGTGGCTTGGAGCACCCCTGAATGTGGATTACGTCTAACACTTAATTAACTACTTCAACTGTAAACCTTCAGAATCTTTTTTTTGAAGCTGTTTAGAATGTTATGACTCCTTATTAAATGACTGTGTTCATGTTTGTCAAAGGGTTTTGTATAGAGATGAATTTTGTGTTTTTATTATTTTGAATTAAATTATTTCTAGTGATAAAAATGCATACTTAGCAAGTGTTTTTTTTTCTCATCTTATTCTCTCCCCATTAGAAACTGGAATATAGAGAAATATGCTGCCAGTGTGATACAATGTAAGATATTTTTCTGAGGTTCAGAGTCGGGGTTGGTAACTTTAGTCGGACACCAGGGGGCAGAATAACACCTTTTTACCCGCATAGACAAAGACTTAGGTAACACAGCAGTAACTTATGATGGCGATAACAACAGCATGTCTTTTTGAATTTCATGTCCTTTTGAATACACTTAGTTTATTATAGTGTTTCTTTATAGCTGTCCTTCTGGGGTGGCATAAGATGTTAAAGCACAACTGAGTGGC
Source organism: Alestes dentex (assembly GCA_037576975.1). Lineage (NCBI taxonomy): Eukaryota > Metazoa > Chordata > Actinopteri > Characiformes > Alestidae > Alestes > Alestes dentex. Next base: position 8,344 of record JBBIGA010052376.1, read on the forward strand.
ACTGCTTTTTGTTCTGTGCTGCATTAACTCTTTTAAAACAAACACACACACACACACACACACACCTCTAGTGAGGTGTTACTATAAATTTAAGGAAAACTTAGTATGAAAGTTTTTACAAATGCCAACGTGACATTTCTAGACGTCAAATCTAGACATTTGAAAACAAAAATGCTGTTTTCCCTCCGACACTCTCTCATGAATACATATGAGAGAGTGTCTATATGAGAGCGGCTACACTCACCTAGTCCCACATCTCTGAAAGAAACACACACACTCTAGAATCAAATACACACACTGGAATCAAATACATGCACATACATTAGATCCATGTATTATGGATTAAAATTCAACGTGATTCCACTTGTTCAGCAAGTACGCTTTGTGAAAAGCAAAAGCTTTGTTGTCACCCATGAACACTATTATTAATAATAATAATAAATGTTATTTATAGTGCACTTTACATTTTACAAATAATCTCAAAGTGCATACAGACAGTGAAAATAACATGTTAAAAGACAGCATTAAAAACCGAGAGGAGCAAAACATTAAACATTAAAAAACAGCAAGGAATCATTAAAAACATTGGTTAAAGGGAAACGTTTTCAGGCTTTTCTTAAAACATGTCACAGTCTGTGGAGCCCTCAAATGTGGGGGTACGGCGTTCCACAGCCGTGGGGCAGCGCAGGAGAAGGCCCTATCTCCAGCAGCGCGGGAGCGAGTCCTGGGAGGGAGAAGAAGGTAGGTGTTGGTGGAGCGTTGAGTGTGTGAGTGGCAGTGCAGGCTGGAGAGCTCTTTTAGGTATGATGGCACATTACCATGCAGACATTGGAAGGTGAGCAGGGAGATTTTGAAGGTGATCCAGGCAGAAACAGGAAGCCAGTGAAGTGAACGGAGCACGGGGGTGATGTGCTCGTGTTTCCTCACTCTCATCAGGACCCTGGCAGCGCTGTTCTGAACATTTTTTAAGTTTTTTATGTTCTTGCCAGGAATACTGATAAGAAGCATGTTACAGTAGTCCAATCTTGAAGAAACAAAGGCATGCACTAGTTTTTCTGCATCAAAGAGGGAGAGTGTGGGCCGGACTTTAGGAGGTTTTGCAAATGTGCTTGATATGGCGTTCAAAGGTGAGTTCCGGATCAAAAACCAAGGTTGGTGACTGTTTTAGAAAGGGAAATATTCTAACTGGAGAAAGAGATGCTGAGGATTTTTTTTTGGTTGAATTTGGTGTGGAGTGCCAATTTGAATTACTTCTGTTTTTGAACTGTTAAGATGAAGGAAAGTTTGCTCCATCCATGCCTTTATCTCCTCCAGACAGGCGGTGAGTGTGGGAAGAGAGGACGGTGAAGATGTTGAAGGGGCTGAAGATGAAGCTGGTGAAGTGGATGGGGCCTCAGACACACTGCTATCCAGCTTCAGGTAGAGTTGGGTATCACTGGAGATGCAGTGGAATGAGACCCCGTAGCTGTTGATGATGTGCTCAAGTGGTGCCATGTATAAGTTAAAATGAAGGGGGCCCAAGACTGATCCCTGAGGGACACCACAGGTGCCAGGATGGCTCAATGACTTAGTATGTCCAATGGAGACAAACTCAGATCTGTCCGTGAGGAATGACTGGAACCAATCCAGGGCGGTGCCAGTGAACACTGCGAGGTGTTGTAGGTGGTGGAGGAGGATGTGGTGGAGGAGGTGTTGGAGGATGTGGTGGAGGAGGATGTGGAGGTCGACTGTATCAAAGGCTGCCGACAGATCGAGAAGGACGAAGACAGAGGAGGAGCCACAGTCCGCAGTGATTAGCAGGTCATTTGTGACCTGAATCAAGGCTGTTTCGGTGCTGTGTGCGAAGCGGAAGCCAGTCTGAAATTGGTCAAGAATTTTATTGTCGTGTAGGCGTCCTTGAAGATGAACCGAAACCACTTTTTCCAGAACTTTTGCAAGGAAGGGAAGGTTGGAAATGCGCCTGTGATTTGCCAGGTCTTGGGGGTCCAGGTTGGGTTTTTTAAAGAGGTTTGATTATGGCTGATTTCAGAGTGGAGGGTACATGACCAGACTGGAGGGACTGATTAATAATGGCAGTAATAAGGGGACCAAGGGAGGCCATATTTGCCTTGACCAGGGCTGTTGGGAAAGGGTCAAGAGCACACATAAAGGGGTTTCATGGCCCTAACAGCCACCTCAACCTCCTTCACACAGACCTGGAGAAAGGAGCAAAAGGGGGAAGGGTTCCCTCACAGTGCATTGGCACCTGTAGTAAGTGTAGTAAGGGGTGTGGCGAGTGATGATTGGATTGTTAGGATCTTATTTTGGAAGAAGAAGAAGAATTTATTGGAGAGGTTGTTGGTGGGGTCATTGAGTGATGGTGTTCGGGGCTGGAGGAGATGAGTGATGGTAGAGAAAAGTGTTTTGGAGTTACCCGGGTTATTGGAGATTGGATGAGTAGAAACGTGATCAAGCGTCTTTGAGGGCCCTTGCATACAGTTTGCGGTGCTCCTGGTAAGCTAGCTTGTGCACTAGCAATCCCGAAGCTAAAATGCATCTCTCAAGCACTCGACCGCTGCCTTTATTTTCCTTAGCTCCGGTGTATATCATGGAGCTGAGCGCAAAAAAGGCAACTGTCCTCACTTTGACAGTAGCGTGGCGGTCCAAGATGGTGGAGAGAGTGGAGTTGTAGAAATCCACTGTATTGTTGGAAATTGGAATGGGGACATGAATGTGGTCCTTAAGATCAGCTGAAAGAAGTTCAGGATTAATGGTGTTTAGATTTAAAAAAGAAATCTGCTGCTTTGGCTTCATGAGGCTGTTTTGGACGTAAATGACTTTGTGATCTGACACACCCAGGTCAAACATGGAGAGAAGATGTAAAGGTAGAGAGTTTGTGATGACTAAGTCCAGGGTGTGTCCTTGAGAGTGTGTTGGAGGTTTGACATGCTGTTCCAAGTCCAAACAGTCCAGCGGTTGAAGGAATTCAGTAGTTTGATGATTGGTGGGAGTTTCAACATGAATATTGAGATCCCCCAGTATGAGTAGATTGGATGAGTTGGTGCAGAACATTGACGGGGTCTCTGACATCTCAGAGAGAAAGCAGGGACAATATTTAGGGGACCTGTAGATAAGGCGCACTGTCATTGAGTGCGGTGGTTTGGAGGAGAAGGCCAAGCACTCAAAGGAGGACAGCACAGGCAGAGGCACAAGGACAGAGGCCCAAATGATCTTTAAAAATGACGGCTAAGCCACCGCCACGACCTGAGCTCCATGCTCTCTGAAGATATTTATATCCAGACGGACAGGCCTCATTGAGCGCAGAGAAACTATTTGGCTGATGCCAGGTCTCTTTAAGGCACATGATATCCAAATCCTTGTCCTGGATATGCTCCTGAATGAGACATGCTTTAATGTCTCATTCAGGAGCATGCCATATGTCTTTTAAAAGGCCTGAAAAGATTAAAATCCACTCCACCTTTTACTTCCTGCATCCGAAGAGCCACAGGAGCCGCTGTAGTGATATCAGGATTACAAATCCCGAAGGCTGCAGTGTTCTGATGACATAATCGCCGCGCGCCTGGACATTCAGCAGACCAGATGACCAGCATGGAGGACCCTGTCCGATGGAGGATAAACTTTCTCCAGGAGCTTCTGTGGACATACGGCCATCGGCGAAGGAGACGTTTGATGGCAAGGATGTCCCGAGGATCCACAGAGACGTAGCTTTTGTTGAGGCTCAGAAGATCTGCAGCGGAGTAGCTTAGCATCACGCTAGCCGAGGAGGAAGGTACGATGTCACACAGTGGCACCTGGGTGCTGGAATATCACATTTGTAAGGGATCCTGAGTGGAGAAACAGCATCCGAAGCTGCAAGGATGTTTAAGGGCAAAGTCCGGAGGGAGCTTTAAGTACTTTTAAAGTTGCTATCCTATTCTGCAGTCTCCTGTAGTCCACAATGGGCTCCTTGGTCTTGTTGTCGTTAAGAAGCAGGTTGTTGTCCCGACACCATAATGTCAGACTTCTCTCTGTCTATAAAGTGAAGTGAAAGTGATCATTCTGTCATATGTGAACACCCCATAGCACACGGTGTGAACAGCATGAACGCAGCACCCGGGGAGCAGTGTGTGGGGACGGTACTTTGCACATGAGTACCTCAGAGGTGTCACTAGCAATCTTGGGATTCAAACCCACATCTTTCTGATCGCAGGGCAAACGCCCAAACCATTAGGCCACCAGCCACCAGAAGACAGTAGTGTCATATTTAATGATGGTGCAGGAGTTGTGTGTGTCTGTACAGTCGTGGGTGAACAGTTTACACAGCAGGGGACTGAGCACACATCCCTGGGGGGCACCAGTGCTGAGTGTCTCCAGGATCCAGTTGCATAGGGAGGCACTGATGCGCAGACCACAGAGTGACTTGTCTGTGAAGATTCATTCTTTTCATTCATCCAGGGAGTCAAGTCAATGTTGAAAGGAGTTCATAAGTCATCTGGACTTGG
>JBBIGA010052460.1:0-12820 GCA_037576975.1 Alestes dentex
TTTCTCTCTCTCTCTCTCGCTTTCTCTCTCTCTCTCTCTCTCTCTCTCTCTCTCTCACTCTCTCACTGTCTCTCTCTGCCTCTCTCTCTCTCTCTCTCTCTCTCCCCATCATTGTGTGAAACATGTTCACTACTCCTGGTCCTGTTCACACGGAAAGGTCAGCTCGCGTCTGTGGACACATTTGTCTCAAACGACTTGTCTGAAGCTCGTTTAGCTCTGTAGACACGAGAGCCCATCATGCGGAGTGTGTGTCTGGCAGTGATGTGAACATCTCCAGACACACTGTTCTTTACCCTAATCCCTTTCCTGACACAACTGTGGGTACGGCAGCAACAGTTTCCCACACTTAGCAAAAGAGCAGAGGAAACAGTGACTCGAAACACAGCCAACATCAACAGAAGTCAATGGAGGACAACAACAACAAAAAGACATTCAAACAGCATCACACTCCAGGCTGTCCTGCCCCCAGCTGAGACGGATGAGTGTCAGAGAGAGCGGCCCTGCAGGGGAGATCAGAGCTGGACTCCAGGGTGTGTGTGTGTGTGTGTGTGTGTGTGTGAGTGTGTGTGAGTGTGTGTGCGAGGATGCTCCTCAGTGCGTGACTGTAAGGACAGTGAGGGGAAACAGTGACAGCACTGCAGGTCCTGCTTTATTTTGTCTAAACGGACACTGAACACCTGCACCTCTACTGTCAAATCCCAGCTGATCGGTGAGGTGTGTGCGGTGTGTGTGGTGTGTGAGGTGTGTGCGGTGTGTGTGGTCGGTATGGCAGTAAACATGGCAGTGAAGTAGTAGAACAGTTTCATGTTCTACTATTTATAATCCGTCCATTTCAAAGTTAAAGTGTATGTTATTTTATATGTAAGTTTGTACACGGCCGCATTTACACACACACACACACACACACACACACACACACACACGCATACATACATACACACACAAAATTATATACAAACGTTCACACACCCCCAGTGACATTCACACGTCTTAATGAACTACTTGGTTGAAAATAAGTGAAAGAACTGAAGTGAAAATTTCAGTACTGAAGTAAAAAAATATCAAAACATGAGCTACAGGAAACGAAAATGTTTTTAATTATTTTTAATGAATAAATATTGTATGTATTAATTAAGATATTAATGTATGTAATTAATTTCTATTTATTTAAAATATAAAGAGTAACATGTGCCATAACTTCTGCACAAGCCACATTTTTAGTTTAGGTTTTTTTTTTTTAGCTTTGTTTTAGTTTTTTTATCCAGTTCAGCAGTTCAGCAAATAAACAGTAAATGTGCGTTAAAATGTGCAAAACGTGGAAATCAATCACAGACTTTTGCATATGGCTGTATATCTTCACTGCTGGAACATTTTAATATTATTTTAGAGTTTCTTATATAATTTTCTTATATACAAGATATGTTTCTTATATAATAAGATGGTGGGAACACCATATATTTAACATATTTTTACATTTACATCAAAGAATGTACAGAGCAGTGCAAAAACTATACACACCTGTGATCAAACTGTTTAAAGTCATTTTTCTGAGTAGTGAGGGACTTTGTCAGTACATACAGAAGTTAACATAATAAATAAGAAAGCATTAAATAATAGAATGACTTGTTTTATTTGTAAAAAAGTACGTAAAGTTTTCTGATCTGGAGAGAATAACACAGGTTCGGATCCAGATTTCACCTCGAAGCCTCCGGTCTTAACATGAACGAGTGAAACTCCATCAGCAGCTCCTGGTTTAATCTGATGGAGGACCGGTTCAGCTGAACCAGGGATTTGAGGTATTTGATGAGAACTACAGTGTAATACTGGGCTTCCATGAGGAGAGATCTGGAAATGATTAACATTCATAAAATCACTAAAATCACTATTTACTAGATAAGTATTATTTGTACTTATTCTAATAGTAGCCAAATTAGCACATACTGCACAGATAAACAGGTTTTACTTATAATTTTCTCAGGTGTCTAAGACTTTTGCCCAGTACATCTTCCTTTTTCCTTCTCAAGAAAAGTCATTTATTTCTATTTGCCCACTCCCAAAGTGATTTTCAGGTTATGCTCGAACCATTCTTATGCAAAGCCTCCAGTCCTGAGATGTGAGGTTCTCCTGATGAGGTGATTTTGTGCAAAAATCTGATGCTACACAGTTGTGCAATTTCTTTTTTGGGTTTAAATCATTACATTGTGTGCATTCTTATCTTCTTATTACGTGCAACAGTCGTACCATGTCCAATACTGTGCTATTCTCTTATCGGGTGCAAAAACATTATGTGCAGTATCTCAATATTATGTTCAATAGTCTTACTATGTGCAATATCATGTGCAGATTTCTTACGGGTGCTAAATCATTACCATTATGTGCAATATTGTCTCATCATTACGTGTAATAGTCTACCGTGTGCCGTTTTCTTATGGGGTACTAAAACTTTATCATTGTGTTCAATATCTTAGAATTAGTGCAATAGTCTTACTATTTAAAATATCACTACTTGTGTCAATGTTAGCTTTCTACTACTCATCTTTATTACATTCGATATTGAGAACAACTCCAAAACACTATTTGTGTTACTAGTAATTCACTTAACAGTAAGTTATTTATGTATAGTATTTATACCCCAGCATTTTGTGTATATAGATTAGTGTATTTCATACTGAGTAATTTCATTGATTTTATTTAGACTGTTCTTGCCTCTGTGTGCTATTGATCCTCTGTGATCAATAAAGTTTCTGATTCTGGCTCTGATTTTAGGGAGGCGATGTCTTTTGCATACATGCGCCTGTCACAGTCCCAATTGATCCACTGCCACACACACTGCTCACACACCATGCATGCAAACTCCAGCCACGTCCTCCCTGCTAGTTTCTTGCACTTGTTTGCATCCTGTAGCTCAAACACGTGCAACTTGACCAACAGCTGGATGATCCAGCACCATGCTGCTTGATGATGGTGTTGATGTGTTCTCTGAAAAAGCTGCAAAAATTTGCCTCTCGGACCCACCCCTGACCCGCTTGAAGTTGTTCTGTAATCACAAACCCTCAATTTCCCAACAGTCGAGGCCAATAAAGTGGTTCTGATTCTCCAAACCCATCTCTTTCAGACCAGTCCCACCTTCTAAAGTGAAGACCCCCCCCCCCTCCCACAGACAGAGACCAATGTAAGAAATGGAGAAATGCCACTTACAGTGCCGATTAGCTCGTTGGAGAAGGTTCCCAGAGTGTGAGAAGGTTCTCAGGCTGAGGCTTCTTGCAGGTCTTGCATTGGGGAGAAAAAAAAAAACTTCACAGCAGCTGGTGGGGGAAAAAAATCAATTGCTTTTTTACAGTCAGTATTGCGTCGAGGCTGGAGGAGCTTCTCCTGGTCTGAAGTCAGATGTTCAGGCGGGTTAGTAACAGTCTCAGCGTTTCCACGGATGGAGAAATATCTGTAGATCTGAAGCTGCAGCTCTGGAGAGAGTGGAGTGTCTATGAACGTATTGCTGGATTTCGGGAGATGAAGGAGGGAAAGAAGCCCCTCCACCTTCTCCAATAAAAAAATACTCCAAAAAAGAGCCGCTCAGAGATGCAAACGAGGTTCAGACACGAGCCACGGTCGCCTTGCAGGAGAGAGGAGAAATCAGAGCGAGCACACACACACACACACTCACACACTCACACACATACACACTCACACACACGAGTGTGACGGACAGAGAACGACGGAGAGGATGGAAAATCCGCACGATAAGGACGATGGAGCACCATACCTGACTCTCTCTCTCTCTCTCTCTCTCTCTCTCTCCACTCTCTCACGACGTCACGGAGAGAGACGCAACGTTACTCTTCCTCCTCTCTCTCTCTCTCTCCTTCTCTCTCTGCAGAGAAGCCCACACGCCAGAAGAAAACGCGTAATTATTTTCCCACCTGTATTCCATCAAGCCCCGCCCACCGCCTACGTGATTGGCTACCAGTGTGCGGCTTCTCTCTTCAGCTGCTGGAGTAGCCAATCAAGAGAAGGGACAGCATTAGCCAGTCTCAGTGCAGGAGGTGAATGCAATTAGCCAATCACAGCTCAGGCTTTGAGCTCGTCCCAGCCAATCACAGCCCATGAAGTGGACAACTGCTGGCCAATCTCAGCCCAGGAGATGGACTTTATTATCCAATCACACCTCAGGATAGAGACACTATAAGCCAATAACCGCGCAGGAGAAAGACTGTTCGTCAACCACAACTCAAAAGAGAGACACAGTTGGCCAGTCACAGTGCTGGATAGAGACACTATTAGTCAACCCCAGTGCAGGTGAGACACTACTAGCCAGTTACACTGCAGGAGAGATACACTGTTAGCCAATCATAATGCAGCATAGAGCCACTATTAGCCAACCATTGCACAGGAATGACACACAATTAGGGAAACACAGTATGGGGATGGAGACATCGTTAGCTAATCACAGCACAGGAGAGGGACACTATTAGCCAATTGCAGTGCTGAAAGGAGACACTACTGGCCAGTCGCAACGCAGCAAAGAGACACTATTGGCCGATCACAGCGCTGGATAAAGACACTATTAGCCAATCACAGTACAGAATAGACAAATTGCTTACCAATCACAGCACAGAAGAGACTATTACTCCATTAAAGTGCAGAAGAGGGACACTATTATACAATCAAAGCACATAACTGAGACACTCCTAGAACAGAAGTCAAGATCCTCTCAGCCAATCACGGCGCAGGAGAGAGACACTATTAGCCAATCCCAGTGCAGGAGAGGGACTATTACCCCATTAAAGTGCAGGAGTGAGACACAACTATACAGTCACAGCACAATAACTGAGACGCGACTGGGCAGTCCTAGAGCAGAGGTCAAGATTCTCTCAGGCAATCACAGCGCAGGAGACATGCCTGCCAGAATAGAGGTGGGAAAAAAAACGACCACACACTCAGTTCCATGATGAAGATGAAGCTGGTGGAAAAGAGGGAATTAGAGCTGATTGGCTGATGGAGAGACAGATGGTGTGATCCCATCCTGGATAAATAGAGCAACCCCCCCCACCACCACCACAACACCATCCACCAAGCTGATGGCTTACAGACAAAGCGGCCAATCAGAACTCTCCATCTGCAGCCCCCCCGCCGGCCCAGCTCGCCCCCTGTGTGGTGTCAGTTTGATGTATGTAGTCATTGTGCGAGCGTAATACACACACTTGGTGCTGCTGGAGCTTCTGGGTGAGATTTCATTACGAGGAGCGACAAAGATCGGCCCGTGCTGGAACCCCCTTTTGTCACTGCAGGGATTAACCAGTTTATTACTATTCATTACAGCTCTTGTTCAGCATAAGAGCCATCCACACACACGCGGCGAGAGCACACACAGCTCTAAATCCTGCCTCTCCGTGCCTTGGCAGCGGAAAGGGAGGATGAGTCATGGAAGCTGAAAAGGAGATCTGAGTTTACAGTGAGACAAACATTCGTCAAGTGATGCTGAGGCTGCATGAAAGTGTTCAATTATAGCGCCAGCAGGTCAAGGCCGAGCGGCCCAGGATCAATCGGCCGGCGTCAGAGCAGAGAGGGAAACTTCTGAGCAAAGTCCAGGAGGCTGGGGAAGAAAAAAAAAACAGCTGAATGAACCAGCCTGAGTGGAAATTAGACATTTATGTGTTTAATTAAATTCAGACCTCTCCGTTTTACTAGTTTAGCACTTTGCACAACAGGCATTGTCCCAAAACTTTTCAAAAATGCAGATGCAGGTCTCTTAATGAGCCTCACTGAGGGAGACGGTGTTGGAGAATCAGAGAACTTTACTTTGGAGGAAACTGCTTATGCAGCGATACGCAGAGACACAAAGAAAAATATAAAATCTAATATAGAGTCAAAATAAAACTCTCTGGAAAATACTACATATACTGAGCTATATGCACTGAGGTCAGTAAGAGAGGTGGATATAAATAAATAAATTACTGCTGAAGTACTTTACTAGTAACACAGATAGTAGTCTGGAGTTGTTCTATATACCAAGTCCATTATTGCACTAAATATGACAGTAGCAGTGATATTGTACATGGTAAGACTATTGCACATAATAATAAAGATATTGTACATAATTATAATGATATAGACCACAATAAGAGCACAACAGAGCTCATTTACATACACTAGGTGGACAAACATATTGGGACTCCTGACCATAACACCAACAGTGACTTTAATGACGTTGCATTCAAATCCATAGACTTAAATCTGGAGTTGGTCCCCGTTTGCAGCTAGAACAGCTTCCACTCTTCTTGGAAGGCTTTCCACAAGATTTTGGAGTTTCTGTGGGAATTTGTGTCCATTCATTCTGTAGCATTTAAGAGGTCAGACACTGATGTTGGACGAGAAGTTCTGGATCACAATCTCCATTCCAGTTCATCCCAAAGGTGCTGGAAGGGGTTGAAGTCAGGACTCTGTGTGGCCAGTGAAGTTCTTCCACACTGAACTCCTCCAGCCACGTCTTTGTGGAGCTCACTTTGTGCACTGGGGCACAGTCATGCTGGAATAGAAAAGGTTCTTCCACAAACTGGGTCCACAGAGTCGGAAGCATGGCACTGTTTAAAATGTCTTGGTCTGCTGAGGCAATAAGCTTTTCCTTCACTGTAAAGAACCACCTGAATTCAGTCAGTCTTCAGAATCAGAACCAGAAAACTTTACTGATCCTGGTGGAAAATACTTATGTTACAACTGCACAGAGACACAAAGGCAAGAACAATATAAACTATACTATAAAGTCAAATAGAAGTCTAAATAAATACTCTAAATACTAAATACACCATCCTATGCACAAATCTCCCTAAGAGCATGAGAGGGACCCACAGTGAAGAACCACAAATGAGGAACCACTCAGAAAGGTCTCATATATAAACTGAGCTGGAAAAATGGTTATTTTATGGTTAATGTTGTCAGTTAAGGTCTCAGCAAGCCTTAGGCCCCCTCACCCAAACTGCATATCTACTTCCCTACTTCACTTGCAGTGTAACCTAACACTTCTTCTGTCCTGTTTATTTGCTGGAATAAGTAACTCATGAAAAAAATGTAACCCTCATTCAGCATTTCAAACTCATAATGATGTTCTCATGAATAAGCTCCTATATAGGACGCTAGTTAGGTCACGACAGTGCGATTTCTATAGACGCACAATGCAGTGTTCTCTCCACAGGACCATGTGGACCCAGTGTCTGACTCAAATGGTTCTAAATAGTGAATAGTGCATTACCTGGAGAATGGAGGACAGTAGAAAGAACAGACTACCAAGAACTGAAGGACAAACGAGTGGATGTCAAACATTTTTACTCATTTTAATGAGATGAGAGACCACGATGACGCCTTATAGAGCGATACAGCTCCCTGCATCATGTCTGGACACGTTACACTTACTTTATACTTGTCTGTAGCTTATTTGACTATTGTTTTTTTCAGCCTAATGGCTTTAAACTGCTGTTACATCTGCTATTACGTATTAACACCTGTTACAGTGAGTACAAATCAGTTATGTCAGTGGAAATGGGGTGAATCATTAGTATCAACTAACCATCCCATTAACGTAAAGTTATGTTTATGTATGATTACTACTGAAATGATATAATACATTACAAAAAAAATGAAAGCTGCTCTAATCAGGCCTGCCATGTTTGTGATGTCACAATAATGCATGTGTAAATGCATTTACTGTACTGTGTAAAAGTCTTAAAGCCAAATGTCTTTCTGGAAAGTTAACATTAGAATAAATACAAACAAACAAGAAAACAGTAAAAAGTATCAAAGCTTGTTCTGTTTGTAGAAGTAGGCTAGTTGATGTTGTGTGAGCTGGTGAGGAGAACACAGGTTCGGTTCCAGAACCAGTTCCTCCAGCCGTTGTTTGGATTGTGAAACTCCATCAGCAGCTCCTGATTTCATTTAATGAAGGACTGATGGAGTCGAACCAGGTTTCTGATGAAACTACAGTAATACTGGACTTCCACAAGGAACTCACTGATATACTGAACAGAACATCACTGTTTACTGTATTATGTTATTTGTATTTATTCTTTTTAGTTTTATTTAGTATATTTAGTACTATCATGGAAAAAAAAACACTCACTGCTCATATTAATAGTTTTTAAATATTATTTTCACAGGTGCCTCAGACTTTTGCACAGTTCTGTATATACAGCACTTATTCAGCCTAAAGCAGTTCAGTGTCACTCGTTCATGTTGAAGTTATGAGGAGTGTTTCATTCTGAACTGCTCTCTGAGTAAGGCGTGGCAGCCAATCAGAGCGAAGATCATTTACATATGTCAGTCTTAAAGGCACAGTAACAACAGCAGCCTGTTTAACTCTAGGAGATAAAAGTAAATATTTTATGCATTAATATGGAGGTCCTGGTAAATGAATAAATGAAAAGAATTACTCTCTACTTCCACCTTGAATGAGTATAGATTAAACTAAATCCTCCAGAAACAGCTGTGGAGTTCAGCCAGTAATGAAGTTCATGATAAATCAGGATAGAAAGTCCGTTTAGGAACCTTTATTTTTTTAAGAGTGTAGCAAAAACTCGAGTGAAAACGCATGAGGCTCTTTATTTTCTGAGTTTAGCAAAATTGTTCATTAAAAATCCTGAAGTTTATATTTAATCAGGACAGAAGGCCCATTTAGGAACCTTTATTTTTCAAGAATGCAGCAAAAATGAGTCAAAATACAAAAGATTCTTTATTTTTAATAAAGAAGTTTGGCAAAAAAAAAAAAAAAACTTGATGGAAAAATGCATGAAGTTCATTGTGAATCATGGCAGAAAGCCCTTTTAGGAACCTTCACTTAAGAGTGTAGCAAAAACCTGAGTGAAAATGCTCGAGGTTCTGTACATTTCAAGAGTTCATGATAAATCCTGACATTCATGATGAATCAGGAGAGAAATGCCATTCAGGAACCTTTATTTTTTATTTTTTAAGAGTTTAAAAAAACTAGAGCAAAAATGCATGAAGTTGTGGGGTGGTGGTGGCCTAGTGTTCCGGATACTTGCCTCTGGACCAAGAGGTCATGGGTTCGAACCCTACCTTCAGCAAAACCACCACTGGGTTCCTGAGCAAGACCCTTAACCCCAAGTTGCTCCAGGGAGACTGCCCCCTGCAGTTCGGGAATGGATGTCGCTTTGGATAAAAGCGTCTGATAAATGCTGTAAATGAAGTTCATTATGAATCAGGAGAGAAGGCCCTTTAGGAACCTCTATATTTCAGAAGTTTAGCAAAAAACATGAGTTAAAAAAAGCACAAGGTTCATGACAAATCCTGACATTCATGATGAATCAGGACAGAAGGTCCATTTAGCAGCTTTCGCTCTGTTGAAGGCATAAAGGGGCACGTGTGATGTCCAACAGGCCTCTGAGTGCTGATCTCATGGACCACTGGTAGAAATGACGCTCCGCTTTCTCGGCTCACGTGCACGTACACACACGCAGAGGCACAAATGGCACTGTGGTCATGCAGAGACGGAAAAGGGCAATGGTGTCTGGATACACTAGTGTAATCACTCATCCATTTACACTCTCGCTCCCAAACAAAAGCCTCCGTTCAGCCCAAACACTGAATTATGCTGGAGTGCTTCATTATGGTAGTGGTGAAATTGTATTTTTTTTCTCCTTTTTTTTTCTCAGAAAAAAGAGCTTCGCATTTACATATGCAAAGTCACCTCATGGTGTAAAGCAATTTACATAAACATACTCCGACAATTCCACTGTAGGGAGCATTGCATTTGCATAAAGAGCCGCCGTACGGCAGTCTCCTTCTTTAGCGGGCCTACGAGCATTCACTTCTGCAGAAAGCGCTATTATTTACAACCTATTTACCTAACTATTTACAACCCATAACACTCAGCAGTCACTTTCCTTCAGTCATCACGTCGACTCCTGATATCATTATCCTGTTGCCTTTCCGTTCAGAGCACAGAACCGTAATTTATGGCCCTGAATGTACAAACTCAGTTGAATTCTGATGTGTGTTAGAGTCGGAAACAGAGAGCTCGGAATCGTTCCACGAGAATTTAATGTCATGAGCTCATATTACAGTCACGATTATAATTCTAATGCCAGTTTCAAGAGGAAATTGAATACATTTTCAGAGTGGGGATGTTATAATGTCCTTGTAACGCACTCATTAGGTCTAAACAAGCTCAAAGCTGGTCATTTATTGGCTTATTACTACATTATTAAACCAAAACTAAAGTGTATTAAGCATTTTAATGACTGCATCATCAAGCTATCAAAAGTGCCAAAGAAGAACCATTTTCAGCTCCTATAGCACCAATTTGAAAGGTCCTACACCTTTCTGAGTGTGTGGGATCTATAACCCCCATATAATGTGGAGTCATTCTTTGGGATTTTAATGCCATGAGCTCACATTTATATCGAGAGTGTAAATTCTAATGTTGCATTCAAGAGGAAATGAAATGAAATTTCTGAGCGAGGAACATTATAATGCCCTTGTAACGCACTCATTAGACCTGAACAAGCTCAAAGCTGGTCATTTATTGTCTTATTACTACATTATTAAGCATTCATTAGAGTGTATTAAGCATTTTAATGACCTCTTGTAACTGTCTCATCAAAACCAGGTTAACCCTAAAAGGGGCACATGCCAAAGGAGAACCATTTTTCACCTCCGACAGAACCAGTTTGAAACTGTAGGACTCTATGAAGAACCTCCTCGTGATGTGATGGTTCCTTTCCAGTTCAAACGTTCTTTCAAACTAAGAGCTCTGTTAAACCCTTATAACAGGGCTCTTACCTTTATAACAGGGCTCTTCGTTTGAAAGAACTCTTAAATTGGCAAAGAGCCTTTGCATTATGTGGAGCTTCTTTATATCGTCCCACACTCTCAAACTGGTTCTTCAAAATAAAGTAAAGTGGCCCCTTATAGGCCCACATAGTCACACCACACCACACAGTGTGAACAATTCTCTGTATTTAACCCATTCACCAAGCAAAGTAGGGGGCTGCCACCAATGAGTGGGAGCAGTGTGTGGGACGGTGCCATGCTCAAGGGTACCTCAGTGGTGCCACATACAGTCCTGGGATTCAAACCCACAACCTTCTGATCACAGGGGCAACTCCCTAACCCCAGAACACTGCCTCATCAAAGCCAATAAAGCCATTAAAGGTGCAACAAAGGGTTCCTTGAGTGATGCCAAAGAAAAACTTTTTTCTCTGAAAAGGTTCTTCTTTGGTATCACTTAAGGATGAGGCAGTTTCAAGATGTCATTAAAATGCTTAATATACTCTAATCAATGTTTACTAATGTAATAAGCCAACAAATGACCAGCTTTGAGCTGGTTCAGGCTTAATGGTACAAGGGCAATATAATGTCCTAAGTTTTATTTAACTTCCTCTTAAGAGTAACATTAGAAACAGCAGATTCTGTTCTTTTGTGAATCAGATGTCTGAGCATTAAGGACCTTTCAGTTTAAAGAACTTCCACATCCTGTAAAGCACAAGAATGGTTCTATGTGTGGTTGTATGTAGAGGAAATGGTATCATATTTCCAGTTAAGGGCTTCTTCCCTGAAATTTTAAAAAGAACCACAAATGGTTCTTTGAGTGACGCTGTAGAAAAAAACACTTTTGATTCCCTGAAGAAGCACAAGAGACATGCGGGAACCTTTCAAAGGTTTTAAAGATTTCAAGAACCTTCATGTCATGTAAAGGTTATTTACCAGTTTAAGTGTTCTTCATAGAAACTTTAGATTATGTGTTACATTATTTAGACTTTTTGAAAGGTCCTTCTTACTTACGCACCTACTGTTTCCAAAAATGGTTCTCTAAAGAACCCTATACTGAATGGTTTTGTAATAAACCAAAAGTGGTCCTTTATGAGAAAAAAATAGTAATAATGGTTTCTAAATGTTTTGGAGGCTTTGTTATATAGAACCTTTCTTTGGACCTCATGCGTTTTTACTCAAGTTTTTCCTACACTCTTAAAAATTAAATTAAAATGAAACACCTACTGATGTCTACGGAAGATTTCACTTGTCAAGATTAAACCAGTCTGGACAGATATAAGAGGTTCAAAATCGAACTGAAGTAATCTAAGACAACAAAACCCTCAGCAACATTTTTGTTAAGAAATCTTGTGTCATAATTATTGGCATCCATAGACAACATAACTGAAATGTCAGAATGTATCAGAAATTGAATATCAGATTGATCCCTGAGGATATTGCTTTGGTCTCAACTGCACAGAGATGCAGAGACAAGAACAATCTAAAATAAAAATAAAAAATACTAAATAAAATAAAATCCAATAAAATTCTACACATAAACCTCAATATGAAATCACTATGCCATATGGGGTATTAATACTATAGATAAATAAGTTACGGTAAAGTAATTTACTAGTAACACAAATAGTGGTTTGGAGTTCTCTATACTGAGTCTATTATTGCAGACAATAGAGATGAGTAGCAGATCAGTACTACTGACATATGGTTCACATGGTCAGACTATTGCACATCATAATAAGAAGACATAGCTCATAATAAAATGATTTAGCACCACTAAGAAAACTTCACTTGATACTGCACGTGGTGAGACTATTGCTCATAATAATGCACAGCTCTGGAAAAAATAAGAGGCCACTGCAAAAATGCAAGTATTGAACTGAACAGCTTTGCCCTAGTTTATAAGAACTGCTGACAATATTTCTCCTAATTTCCAAATAAAAATATTGTTCTTTAAAGCATCATTTTAGAGGAAATGACAAAACATCAAAATAAGAGAAATGATGCAGTGTTTACAGAACTTGAATAATTCAAAGAAAACAAATCT
>JBBIGA010052470.1:0-12820 GCA_037576975.1 Alestes dentex
TATACATCTCAAACATGACGTTTCTTCCAAAGTCCACAATTTCAAATAGTGGTGCAGTGCACTTTTGCCTAACACCTCCAAGGTTGGGTCTTCAAATCTGGGTCCTGTGTGTGGAGTTTGCATGTTTCTCCCACAGTCCAAAGACATGGCTTCAGGTGAATTGGGGTATCGAAACTGATTGTAGGCATGAGTGAATAGTGTGCCCCACATAGGGTTGGGTACCTGTCTTGTGCCCATTGACCCCAGGATAGGCTACAGGTACCTGCAAACCTAGTGAGGATTAAGTGGTTACAGAAAGTGAATGAGAAAATCAAATATGCTTTATCACAGGCCAGCCCAATCCTGCAAATAAACTACAGTATCAGATTTATCACATTACCCATTTTGTTCAGCATATATGTCTAGACCCATAAATTACACTTTAAATATAGATGTGTTTAAATTCAACTGTGAGTGTGTTCAGGGGCAACACACATACATTTAGACACAGTGAATTAGTAATTCCTCTAAAGTTCAACTCCAGAAACATGACTGGTCAAAGCAAAACTATGTCATTTCTTACTTTTCCCTTTTCAGTAAGATATATCTCTATCCACCAGTGCACACACTTTACAAAAATATCTCAAATAAAATGAAATAAAATCTAGTGAAATCATTTTGTTTCACTATAAATGCATTTTCTCAGGGGTCAACACTGCTGTGTAGTTTCGTGTTGTTACACACGTGTGTTAAAAGCATCCAGGACTGACACAGAATGTGTTAAAGCACTCCTGACACAGTAAATGTGTAGAAAATGGCACGTTACTTCAAAGAATGTATTTAAGTAAAATGTTCTTATAGACTGAAGATCTAAATGCTTGGAGAGGTGAGGTCAGATCACTCTACTAGATAAGATAAACTGGGGTAGTGATGGGAGAGTGATCATCATGTGAACACTGCATGCGTTTGCAAAATCTTTTATTACCTTTTCATAATAAAAATACAACAGCATGCAGATATGAAAAAGGAGCAATCAGTAAAGCATGGAATGTGTCACAGCACATGTTAATAATAATAATAACTTCACATTTAACACAATTTATTATTGAATAAACCTTCTGTAATACTGCAGGCAAGGGAAGAAGCCCTGTCTGACTGTATAAACATTACACACAATATTTCTTTATATAAAACATCACTTGGTAATGATAGTAACAGCAATAATAATAACAACAACAACAACAATAATAATAATAATAATATGGCATATCTTTAAAACAACTTTGCAAAGCCTTTACAGAAGATAAAAAAGAATTAAAAACCTATAAGACAAACCCTGACGAGTCTATCAGCGTTGCCTCTACCTCACATTCAGCCCACATAAAGCTCAGGTCAGGTCAGGTGTCAAAAATAACCTGTATAATCAAAATGGACTTCCACAGTTTCTGATGAAATATGGGGCAGATAAGGGGTGTTATGTGGACTTTCACCATATTTGGACTTACGCCCCCAAAAACCGAAGTAGTCATTAACTTAGGGCTCATCAGCCCACGATCTGTCAAGGTCCTAGTGGGTCAATAATTACTATTTTTAGACTATCCGACCTTCTGCTTTTGGGAAAAAATGTGAAAGCCAAATATTTGCCCATGAAAGGTTTATCTAAGAGGAATGGGGAGTGGCACCGGGAGGTAGATAAAGAGTGTGCAGTGTTACAGGCCATAGGATGTTAAGAGTTTAGTATTTAATTAAGTCACTAAAGCTTTATGCAATTATGATTCACTTTCATATAAATCTTCATATTTCATATTTCATGAAGCATTAATTAGCCAAGTTAGGTATTGAATGGCAACTACAAAAGAAATGTAGAAGGAGTTAAACACACCACCAAAACACACAAAATTACTGTTTATTGTGTTCATGTTATTGGTATTTATTGAAATACTTATTCTGAGGAAATGAACACTTTTGGCTCAGATAAATATCTTTTTAAATGTATTTCTCTCAGGTATCAAAAAGAATTCTGCCAATAATGCTAAAGCTACGAATATTCCTAGCAATAAATGAAATTCCACAGTCACCGTTTAGTATTATTCAAAAAACAGTGTAGTAATTGGTGACTACTAGATTCCATTCGTTGTAAACAACGTTGCGTATGTTAAACTATTCCTTTAAGAGGCATCAAAGCAAAGTTCCAGAAAACTAAATATTGAATACTGTCCACCACCTTTGGTCAGTTTCAAGCACATCTTTACCTTTAACTGACTTTTCTTCCTGGGGCAGACTTACAAAAGAAAATCCTCTTGAATGTGTGATTTTTCCTAACTTCATATTTAAGAAAAATGTACAGTAAAATATTTTTCAAAAGTCTCCTAGAATTCTTTTACTTTCCTCAAACTTTCTTAAAAACTCCTCTAAGATGAAGTTATGTTCTTAAAAATATTACATTTTTTAATATTTTCTTAGCCACATACTTTTTAGACTGTAGGAGTTGTCCTTTAAAGGTACAGGTTTTCTATCACAGGGATACAAAAAAAGAACCATTCAAAAGGGCAAAGAATCTATTAAATATTCATATGGTCATTTGAATTTATAGGTTGACACACCATTATTTTTATTAAAGATTTCTGGAATCCTTTTTATGGTATATGCATGACAGTTTTTGCCACAAAAGCTGATTCTAGATCAGTGCTTCTGAGATTTTTGTGAAAAAGACCCTGCTGTCTGAAACGACTGTCTGCTGCATTAATGTTATGAAGTTTTGTTCATTTTTAGAGCCCACAGTAAGTCATACCATGTCCTAAACGACACTTACAATTCTGAGTCACCTTAAGAAAGTGCTGGACTTTCAGTTTTTGTATGCTATTACAACCAGTATTACTACAAAAGAGTTTAATATTCATTGAGGTTTACATGTATTTTAAAATCGAGAGACACTCTTTTACATCCCAACTCTGAGGTGTGAATGGAATAGAATAAATGGTATATTTCAATGTTACATTATTTCACAAAGTGTCTGTGCTCCAGGGACAGGCGTGAAACGTTACACAACATAAACCAACAGTAAATGATTCGCAAAACAGACTGATTTTATTAGGCCTAACCTACTTCTTGTTAGTAGGTGGAGACTGATAGTCTTTGACCTTGCGTGGGAGGTCACATGACCAAAATAGTATCCTAGCAGAGCTGGGTGGGGCGGCATTTCATGGATTGTTATTTCCTAATAAGGTAAGAATCTAGATAATTGCATATTTCATATGCTAATGCTTTACTTATATGTAAGGAGCCTTATTTTTCCCTTTGATTAGGCAGGGGCATGTGTTGGGCTGCCTTAAGGCTAAAAGAGGCGCACTGAGACAACCCCAAAGCTCGAGTTAATGATTGACCTACCTGTCAAATTTATGGTGTACACTGGTGCAGTCAGAACGCATTCCCTTCTCTCTCCGCACTAAAACACATCTCGCATGACCATGTACACCTGTCACAACTCCTACAACAGGTAAGAGACTTAGCATTTCATTTCTAATTTAAAGTGTAAGTATTTAATTCAAAGCTTAATTTTCAAATATGAAATTTTGATGCAAGGTGTACATTATAAAAAATAACTGCTAAATTACAGAATAGTATATAGTGTCATACCTTTACACTGCATTCTTTGTGAGCATCCTAGATTACCATACTAACAATTAATACATAACGCTTGAATCCTTGTATGCTGTACTGAACTTGCATTAGTCCCTTTATACCCAATGTCAGCTCCATTATGTTAAAAGCTGTAAATAAAACAGGCATGTTATTTGTTTATATGCTCACACATAAGTCCAGCGGGTCTAGAGTACCTGTGCGTGCAGATATTAGCATTGATATGAGGTGGAGAGTACTGTGATATGCGTCACGGTTTGTTGGGGCAATAAAAAGCACATGTAGACTGGCTGCAATAATGTCTGGCAACACAAACCATCATCGACAGTTAAACTTCGCGCCACTACAGTCAGATTTTGATTCAAATAAAAATTTGATTCAAATTTGACCGCACATATCACCGGGATTTTTTCTTCCGTTGCTTTATTTGTGTAAAAGAATTTGATGTAAACAAAGAATTTTAAAGAAAACAATATTTCGCCTTGCAAGTTTAAAATGCATTCTCCAGTCCATATGGTCCATATATGGAAACAAAGCTGTAAAAAGAATTTGTTTTGAATGCATACTCAGTAGTTTGACCGATGGTTTAATTTTATGGAGTCATGAGTAAATGGCCATGTAAAAATAAATTATTATGAAACCACACAAATATCAGATGTGAATTCAAAAATTAAGTACAAAATATATAGAATAATAACAATATAACATAGAATTGAAGAATATTGACCTTTAAGGCTGCATGCTGGATTCAGAATAGCTGACGTCATTTTAAATTAAAAAACCTTTTCCAGCGGCCAGAGCCTTTTCCGGTAGTCAGAGATTGATGCAATATGGTAAAAGCACCAGTGAGCATAGTCCTTGGATGACTGGACAACACATTGCATTATCTGCTATGAGTAATAAGGGATGTCCAAGAATCTGTCACAGGTAGATATAATTTCACATATAGACCTCGAGCATATCACATATGGAACTCGTATAGACTGTGGTTGGTCTGGTGGTGAAGTGTGTGTTTATATTTTTTTGAAAATGCAGAATCTTTTTATGACAGATCATTGATAACAATAGCCCTGATGCCCTTTGTATTATTGGTGTGTAAATGCGTTAATTGTTTTAGTGATCAACTTTCTTTTCTCCCTTTTGAAGGTCTCCTCTTCTCTCAGAGAGCAGGAGTCAAGGTCAACCACAAGGCCAGCATGTAAGCAACAGAGAGGTAAGAATACTCACACACACACACACACACACACACACACACGTAAAGAGGTGGGAACTGAAAGAGATGCGGGAAGGAGGATGTCCTCAGATAACCTGAGCTGGAGAAAGTTACTTTAAGCAAATGAACCATAAACACAAGAAAAACATGACTATAGGATGGAGTGTAGATACAGCCACCTGCAAAAGTTTGGCTGCCTCTGGACAAATAACTTTTTTTTTTTTTAAGTCAGAGAACACAAGCCGTTATTTGCTGGAAAAAAGAAAACAATTAAATGTGGCCCAAAAATTACAGCATGTTTCACATGTAGCTTTTTTCAGTATGTTAAACTAAAAATGGGCAGAAAGGTGCTATATTTAAGTGTGATCTCTGTAGAGGATGTGTTAAAAAATGAGTGGTCAAACTTGAGTGGCATACATAAACTATTTGTACATTCGTTTGTCTTAGTATTGTATGAACAATTTCAGAGCAAACTATGTCGTTGGTTATATTCGTATATTAGACATTATTAACAGTGTGAAACAGATAATACCGACTGTACATAATGCACTATATAACTGCATTCAGTTGTATGAACTGTTTTTACAGCCTCTGAAGAGACTAGTTATTACAGCCAAACACACAAGAAAACACATTTAACTAACAAACGATATATCTGTATCCTGTGGAATAAACCAATAATGAACACTGAGCTAAAAAGAAAATTTGATTTCCCATAATAATAATAATAATAATAATAATAATAATAATAATAATAATAATAATACTGTTTCTTGTGGTCTGCTTTGCAGGACCTCTCTCAGTCTTGCACCTCTGCAGGCAGCAGGGACCTCCACTGCCCCGTGTGTTTACAGGCATCCATATTTCCTGTGGAGACAAACTGTGGGCATCTGTTCTGTGGTGAGTAGTGCACTCACACATAAACCATTTTTCAGGCTACACTTTTAGCAGCAATGGTTTTACAAAAAGTATTAAGGAACATGTTTTTAACTATTTTATAAACCTCTTTGTAAGGTTTGTAAGGTTGATGAATAAGATCCTGTTCATTTTGGTCAGAACCATCCATCACAGACAATATTAGAGAATTATACTGACACCAGGGCCTATCACTGACCTAGAACACCTAGACGTTCTCAAGCCTAGTCCTGGAGTACTTGGATCCTGCACATTTTAGTGTTTTCCTGCTTGAACACACCCACTTACAGTATGTCAGGAGCAGAAAAAACATTAAATTATGCAGAGCAGGATGCTTCAAGGACCAAGGAGAATCACTGAATTAGGAGAGGTTCTACCCATATTTTTGTATAGAACAATAAAAAACAATGTCCCTTTGTACTACACTTTTGTATTTTGTTTGAAAAAACAAAACAAAACAAAACATGGCGGCTCTTAATGGACATTTTGACTTTGGAATCATGCCCGTATTTAAAAAACTGTAGAATAGGAGGCGGAAAATTCTAGCTATAAAAATATACTTTAAGAAAAAGAACGGTTGTCAGCACTGAACCTTGAGAAGTTTGATAAATCTGACCCCCCAGTATGGTACCACAGAAACTCAAAGGAGCTGTTTAGTGCAGTTTACAGCATGACTGTATGGCCATGAGTGTTCTTTATGCCATCTGTGCAGTAGCTTGCTGTTCCAAGATCAGCTAGCTGAATAACACGTCTCCTGTTACACAGGTTACCTCCACACTACTCTGCTCTCAAATCAGCCCGGTCGGTTGTGTGTGGTGTGAGTGCGAGAGCAGATGGTGCAGCGTAGGGACAGGCTCTCACCACATGGAACAGTCAGCAAGTCATGTGACTGTGGAGATTAATATTTAACTGTTGCCATAGCAACGATGGCTTTCACAGTCACATGACAGATCACACGCTAGTCACTTTTCTGCCAAGAGAGATAAAGTGACACTGAACCGATGTCATGATGCTCACACACTCCATAAACGAGGAAGCGTGTTTTGGAAGTGAAGGTGTGCCGGAAGCATCAGGCTCAGCTTGATGCATCCATACAGCACATTATCATCACTATAAAGTAAAATGGCCCCTTGGTGTAAACACACCACGGCACACAGTGCGAGCAATATGAAATTCTTTCTCTGCATTTAACCCATTCACCAAGTGCAGCAGTGGGCTGCCACTAACGAGGGAGCCCAGAGAGCAGTGTGAACCCGCGACCTCTGATCGCAGGAGAAACTCCCTAACCACCAGGCCACCAAATGCCCATAGCACTTTTCCATAGAATTCTGGAAGCACAAGAAGTTGAGATCCCTATAAAGTTATTTGAGTCACACACTGTGGCACATAAACTGGGTCAAGGTTTATCAGTCTGGAGACAGGTAGCAAACTACCAGTTACCCTTGTTCTGTCTCTCTCTCTCTCTCTCACACACACACTCTCTCTCTCTCTCTCACACATACACACACACACACACACACACACACTCACTAGGCCTTCACACTGCCTCGTCATATAATATGACCAGGCAGGTGAGTTATTTAGTCTGGAGGGCTAGGTATGTAATGTTTCTCCTAGCAGTTTTCTTTAGAAAGCTAAATGAAACTATGCTGATATATAATTTCACTTTATTTACCATGTATTTTAGAAGCAGAAGAATTAGAATTGGAAGTATTTTATGTGTCACACACACATACACACACACAGAGCAGTGAAATGCAGCCTCTACATTTAGCCCTTCCTAACACCAAACAGACATACACACACACGCACATGCATGCACACACACACACACATACACACACAAAGACTGACCAACAATGCCAGGTCTGCTCATCTTTGATAAGCTGTAAATCTGTAAGATTCACAGACTGATAATAAAGTCTTACGTAAGACTACCTCTGGACTGACTCAAAGAATCTCAATAAAAAGCCTTGTTTAGGTACTTGTAAACTCTGACCCCAAACACGTATAAATCTGGCTGACATGACCGGTCACTCTGTACAGAGTGAAGTTATCTCAGAACACACCAGATTAGGCTGTCGGCACAACCATGAAACAAATATTAATAAAAAATGATTTAATAAACATTTTTATCCACCTACAAAAGACAACTGTACATGGAATTCTTCTGAAATATAGGCCACTGACGGGGAGTTTGTTCCCCTTTTTTCAGCAGTAGCATCCTCTGCTCTTCTAGAAATGTTTCACAGTAGATGTTGGAACATTGCTGTATTGATTTGACGGTATTCAGCCACAAGAACAGTGAGGTCAAGTACTGATGTTGGATGATTAGTTCGGAGACTGTGCCAAAGATGTAGCTTACAAACGACACACCAACTCATCTCAAAGATTTTTGAATAAAGCTCTGTCATTTTAAAGAATGCAAGAGAACACAGTTCCACTGCTCCACAGCTTATGTTACCCTCTAGTCCAGCGGACCCCACCATTTTTTGTGCCACGGACCAGTTTCATGTAAAACAATATTTTCACTGACCTTTATAGATACAACTAAAAACAAAGTGTGTAAAAATATGAAGAAGCTCCCCAAAGTGCATTTTTTTTAACTCGTTTTTGCTAGCTTGTGGGCTACATTTTTGATGTGCTGTATCACGTGACCAAGCTGAAGCGTTTTTTGTTATTTGTTTTTCAAAATAAAAGATCTTTCAGATTCTTATAATAGTCTTTCTGTGCGGCCCAGGACCAAATCGGTCCGTGGCCTGGTGGTTGGGGACCTCTGCCCTAGTCAACTCTTGGCACTGGCCACGGTGACTTTAGGCTTTAGGTGACTGTAGGAGCTTGAGGGCATCCCACTATATTTACTGTGCTTCACTGTGGAGACTATACAAGCTGTGTGTGCAAAACTGAAAACAATGGAAAAAGTAACTGGATAATTTTGGACATATAAGGCCTATTTCCCAGACCTACATTATTCTTTATTCTAGACCAGGCTTTTCAATGGTAAAACCACCGCTTACAGTACAATTTAGTCCATGAAGAGTATAGTGGATAATCTGGATTTATCAATAGAAAAAGGTGAAAAATGTTTTTCTTTTTTGATGGTGTAGTCATTTTTTAAAGTTATTTTACAATTATTCATTATTTATTTATTAATTTATTACTCTCTCTCTCTCCAGCTCCTTGTCTCATATCTTACTGGAAACATGCCTCCTGGTTAGACGCTATCAGCTGTCCTTTGTGCAGACAGAAGGTACGAAGCACATAGTGTAGAACACACCCATCACACCTATCAAACGTCACTTACAAGAAACCATAATAAGTATATAGATCTTACTCAGCACTCCAAAAATGATTAGTAAATGTTCAGTATCATTATTTCTTCAATCTTTACCTCATTTGTCAATCATTTTCATTTGTCTTTTGTTCATCATTTATTTTTTTTGTTTCTCCCAGGTGAATGTAATGATTCATCTCTTTGGTGAGAGCAGATCGGATGAGAAGCAGAAAGAGGTGTTGGGCCACATTACAGATTATAATAAACGCTACTCTGGAGCACCACGAAGGGTGAGTTCCACTTCAAGAACCTCTTTCTCTTTCAGATTTCCATTTCTATATAAGTGATGAGTCAGATTTCATGTTCTTTTCCTCTCACTGGGACCACAGTGACATTTGCATTATGTGTGCACAGAAGCACACACCCTTTCACTGCATCCTTGTGAGACGTAATAATGCTGGTTACCGGTAGAAGCTATAAAACTCCAGGAAAAAGAAGATATTTTATGACACTGCTGACAAATTAACCCTGAAATGCATTAGGCATTTCCTTGTACATGTGTACAGTCATGGGTTTCATTTATGGTATGCATTTAATAATATACACCATTAGCTGAAATAGCGTCTTACTCAGTCTTTCTTCCCCGCAGGTGAGTGATTACCTGTGCGACGCTCCTCTCTTCCTGCTCCTCTTGTTCCGTACCCTGGGGAACATTGGCGGACTGGTGTGGCTTTTCTTGCTGAGGGTGGCACTGTGTGGGCTTGGGGCGGCCGCTGCTCTGGTCTCTCCTCTGGAGGCCGTGTCTGGACCCTTCAGTGGAACGGTGGGGCTTTTAGATGACCTGGTGGTGGTCTTCCTCCTCCTCATCTCAATTCTAAACATCCACCAACAGATGGCATCAGAGAGGATGACCAGAGCTCACACAGTCACACAAGGAATACTGACAGACACGCTGTAAACCAGAGGGCAAAGGACACTGGACAGCTGATAGGCATGAACTCTAGTAGTAAAGAGAACAGACTGGATCACAGCTCAGGAACGGCTAGTGGCAAGTAGGCAGCAACGCTTTTTATGTGGAGCCAAATGTTGGACCCATTTCCATCTACACTGTACTTATCTATTGCACTATATACACCCCTTATTAGTCTGCAACACCCCAAAAAAAAAGCATTAAAAAAGGGATGTAGAGCTTTTAAGGGCAAAGGTGAGCATTTTTAAGAAATATGTTTAAGAAAAAAAGCAGAAACATTTCTCCTACGAACTATCCTCTGGTATATTGTCAGTGTTTAGCTGGTGAGGGTATTGTGTAGAGCAGGGGTCACCAATCTTTTTGAAACTGAGAGCTACTTCACGGGTACTGAGCCATACGAAGGGCTACCGGTTTGATACACTCTTCTTAAATAACAATACATAAACATGTTTTATATTTTTTTTTTTTTTATATTGTCATTTTCAAATCTATATAATTGCAAATGGGCACCATATTGTTGACCCCTGGTGTACAGAATGTTTTTCATTCATGGAATGAATTAAGTTCTTTTTGCTTCTCTGATGTGCTTGCAATGTATAGTCATAGTCTCTTTTATAATAATGCATAATTTATTTAAGCCTTCCACAAAAGCTACTTGTAATTTAGTGGCCCTGTTCAGATAAAGGATACTTGGAACCTACAGTTAAGCTGGACCAATCTTAGGACAGCAATCGTTGAGCCCACCCTGAAATCCACCCAGCAAATCAGCGATTTTCAACGTGTTTAGATTGCACAGTGTAAATATTGTAAAGTGTTTAATAAAGACCTATTTATGACAGTTTCTCTTTTATGTCTGGTCAACGATTTCATTTACTTAAGACTTAACCAGTCCACATGAAATTCAGTGTGCTTGTAGCCCCTCACGGCTGATGCAGGATAAGAGATTCTCAAGGATCACTTAAAATTTTGAAATTTGGCATGGTTTACTCTCTTTGACACACTCAACAAAATGGACACAAACAGCTAATCACACTTCAGCAGCCAACACATTCTAATGTGAATGGTCAATCTTAATGAAATTTTATGAGTTCGTTCATAATGGGAAAATAGTTGTTTACCTAATTTCAAACTAAGCAGCCATACGATGTCACTACAATAAGGTATTTGTTTTCCTCTGTTCCTCTGACATGGCTTGGTCTTTAAATTCAAAATCTCCAAGATTCATTTTGTCTTTAAATGTTACATAAAATTCTAATGATCCTCTTTCACCTGCTGAAGCTGTCAAACAATGTAGCCACTGCTTGGACCCAATTGCTGCTTATTCTCTTAAGCAGTAATATTACAATGTGGTACATCCAGTTATCAAAGGTATAAAACTTATCTTGCTGAATGTTTTTTTATTTCATAACAATGGATAGAAAAACAAACATTTAATTTTTACAAAAACAATGAAACGTTTCTTTATTCGTATCAGAAGTTTACTTGACATTTTCAGATTTCTAGTAGTGTTTAGTTACTCATTGAAATATCAGGCTCAATTGGCAGGTGTAACCGCACAATGGAGAAAAACTACATCCTCAGATAATCATACTGCAAGTTACAAGCTCATTTTCATTTGCTTAGCTTTAGTCTGGCACTCTGTTTTATTCTAGACTTCAAAGACCCTCTGCCATTCCGCCATTTCCACACTAACAAGCAGAGATTCTCTTTACTGTCACTTAACTATGAATAATAATTATAAATCAAGCTACTAATGTGGTCTGGTGTACATGCAGAAAAAAACAGATACAAGATGAAAAAGAGCTTCTACTTTTAGCACTGTCACATGAGGCTTTAACACTGATAGTAACATTTTTAATCTACTCAAAAACACAGGGATGTCAGATATTTTGGTCCTTGTTAGCTGATTCTGTAGTGCATATAACTTTCAAGTAAAATACATCATACTGCCAGATTTTTAAAGAATATGGATTTGTGACTATGTCATGTATTAAGTCTCTTACATGGAATTAAGCAATATTCAGCGGAATATTGTTATTCATGCCTGTGTAAGACTACAGAAACTTGTGCACAATACTCTAAACACAAAGAGTTTATCATCAGACGCATAATCATTTCATTGGCACAGAATTGCTATTACTCTCTAGAGGTCTGACACCAGGCAGCGGCATTATAAAACATGTGGAGCCAAGGTGAAGGCTCCAGAGAGGCCCTGAGGGGGCCAGGTGCCCAAGCCCACTGCCAGCCCAGCACAGCACGTTCCGGATGGGGCATCATGGCCAGGTGACGGCCATTGGCTGAACAAATGCCTGCTATGCCCAGAGCAGAGCCATTGGGGTTCATGGGGTAGGTTTCTGTAGGGACTCCAGAGTCATCTACATAGCGCAAGGGTGCCAGAGAGGCACTAATGAGCTTGTC
Source organism: Alestes dentex (assembly GCA_037576975.1). NCBI lineage: Eukaryota > Metazoa > Chordata > Actinopteri > Characiformes > Alestidae > Alestes > Alestes dentex. Next base: position 12,409 of record JBBIGA010052470.1, read on the forward strand.
CTGAGCCTCGGTGGAGCGGAACTGCATCAGACCTGTGCAGAAGAGGTGGTGATTGATGTGAGCTCAGATCAGATTTTTTTGTTTGAATAGTTCAGTGGTTCTCAACAGTAGTCCTAAAATACACTTGCCCTGAATATTTTTTTGTTTCTGTTCTAACCTAATTAATCCAATGATCACTTCATTAACAAATGTTTTAATTAAATCTTTTTTTTTTAATTTTCTGATTAATATACGTGGGCAAGAAGACTGGGTAAAAAGAGATTTTGCAAATCTAAAATGGATAATAGAATGTTCAAGTGATTATGAAAGTCTAACCACATGCATGACGTTGAGCAGTGTCTTACTTCTACTACGTATAAGGTCTTACTTCGATGTCTACTATGTATTACGTAAAAATATGTGTATATATATG
>JBBIGA010052606.1:0-12815 GCA_037576975.1 Alestes dentex
CTTCAAGCGTCGCCTGAAGACCCACCTCTTCAAGGAGCACCTTGGTGACTAATGATGTCTCCCATTTCTCTCACTTCCCTTGCTCACTACTAAAAAAACAAAACAAAACAAAAAAACTCTCCCTAACTCTTACCACTAACTCTAGATTTTCTTTGACAGGTGTTTTAGGTATTTTTGACCGGTGCTGTTTAGGTGTACTGAGCGTGCAGTATCCTGGTTGAATTTTGGATGATTGACTTTTATCTTTACAGGACTAAGATACAGACGTGGACTCGCTCTGGATAAGAGCATCAGCTAAATGCCGTAAATGTAAATGCAAATGTAAAATACCATATACAAGTACTGTATACAATAAGATGAAATGGAGAAGCTCAGGTTCCACAGTGTTCACATAGAGCAACAGACACAGGACATTGTGCAACATACAAAACAATGCAATTGAGGAAGTATAAAATAGAAGCAAGGGTTAACTGGTCCAGAGTGTGGACAGCTCTCCGTACATTATATATAAACAGAGGTGAAATGTGCAATGATTGAAAACAATTGCAATGAAGTAGAGGATTGTGCAAACAGTATAATCAGTAGAACTAGTGTTTAAAACGGATAGTTTGAAAGAATCGGTTAAGTACGTTGAAAAAGTAATCATACTTCCACAACCTCATTGTTACTAAGGGCTCAGTGTGCTCAGGTATGCTCAGCATTTAAAATGGTTTACGAAGCGTGTGGTTTAAACAGGCCACCATAAATAAGACTACGTGAATAAGACTAATTCTGGACCATCTGGAGGGCCCGTTTGCGTTTTCGGACTGTTTTCTTCCGGGTGGAGGAGGTGGGCGGGTGTTCTCCGGCTCCTCCCCGGCCGAGCCGCGGCGCTCCATAGACCCGGGCTGCAGCTCTCGCTCCTCGGCTTCTTCTACCACAAATTCCCGCGATCAGGGGGCCGGGGGCGGTAGAGGACTTGGGCGACCGGTTTCGCGTTAAAGGAGGAGACGTTTCGAGCTCTCCTGCGCATGAGAGGTCTGTTATACGGAGGAAATTCACGCAGTTTTGCATTTGCGGCTACATCGCCGCCTCGGGCTGGCTGGAAGACCCTCGTTTCTTGGCCACACGGCTTCCAACCCCCCATTCTCTCTCCGGTTCTTACCATGCTGCGGGAAAACACCTAAATAAAACCACCCACGGAAAACTGGAGACCGTGTAACGGTGTGGTCGGACGTCCGTTATTCTCGGAAGGCTCTCTACAGACCGGGCTCTCTGAGTGAAGAGACATTTTCGAGGCTGTCACGGGGGAAGGAGGACGAGGGGGAAAACGGAATGCGACTTTTTCGACGTTCGTGAGGTTTTCTGGAAAAAAAAATCAGACATACCGTTCCCAAGACATTATAGCTGAGGTATGTAACAAACGAGATTTGTACCCATTCAGGGTCTCTCTTGGTCGTTTTGCAAGAACTTGCCCTGAAGGCCAGGCTACATCCACTTCAGTCGTAATTACAGAGCATAAAAAGTAACAAATGTAACAGTCCTTTCATGTAAATGTGTTGCACGTTTGAATGCTACGTCAATAGGTTACAATGCACCACTTTTGAGTGTTACGCTCATAATGCAAATTACACACGTGAGCACATGTTCTTTAAGTCATACAGCCATTCCAAGTCTTCTGAAACGAGTAATAATGAATTAAAAAGTAGTTCTCGTGGCCTCCTGGAGTGGAGTTAGAAGAAAATGACTTTATTATTCATTGTTTCCAGTCACTGACGTTTTAATTCACTCTAACTCATTTCAGAAGACTTGGAATGACGGTATGATTTAAGGAGCATGTGCTCACATGTCTAGTTTTTATTTATTTATTTATTAAGAGCCTGATCATTAGGATTAGGTTTTTCTTTTGCCTGAACTCATGGTCTGATCATAGCGTCAGCATTGACTGCATGATGCTGGTTAAAGAGTTTCCTTTTGGTGGCGTGCCTCTGTTAATACACTTAAGAGCTTGATACAGACTGATGACATGACAGGAGAAAGCAAAGGGACTGGCGAACACCGCTGAATACTGCCAGGATGTACTACATGGCCTGAGCCGCTCAATAAGTTGTCAGTCAGACTTACAGAGTATGACAGCCCCCCGACTGCAGCCTGTGTGGGCACTGCCCGCATCTCTAGGTTTGATTACATTTGGAGCTCTGCGGACAGGACGGGCTTTGAAGATCCGATGGTATGATTGATGATTGATCGTAGAGTTGGAAGACGCTCTTATGTCTCAGTAATCACTCGAAAGCCCATTAGGAGATGAGAGAGAGAAGCCGGCAGCTGATTGGCCCCTGGGGGTCTGCCAGCCAGGATAGAAGCCGCAGGGGCAGGGGAGTCTGAGGGAACAGCTCTGTCATGTTTTCTCGTAGGCGACTGAGAATGAACCATCCATTATTTATCCGACCATCCCCTGGTCGGCACAAGGCGCGGGGTGAGCTTGGCGAGGAAGCTTTCGGACCGTGTGCAAGTATGTGGTAGTTATTTTGGGTCTGATTGGTTGGCCAGGTGTGTGGCCACAGCAGTGGAATTAGAAGAAAGTGACTTTTTACCTTGAAGGGCCACAATAGGACACCCATTCACACTGTTTGCTGCAAAACGCGTTGGTTATCAACCATATCGTTCATCCAGATGCTGCACGCTTTAAGAGTGTGTTTTAATTAGGCATTATGTTAAAGGGTTAGACTGAATAGGCTCGTCTGACGTAAAGGCCCCGGCTGCATCTGAAGGAAGTGAATCATATTGCACAAAACAGAGGCTATAAAAACATGGCCTGCTGTTTCCCCCCTCAGCAGGAGTTTTCGCAGCAGTCCAGCAGATGTACATCCTCAACACTAACAATGTTTGCGCGTTTCTGTGCTTGTGTGTCTCTAGTAAACTCAAGAGCTGAATGTGTACATAGTGAAATGGTGAAATGACTGGATGCGGGACACTCTTAAGATAAAAAGCATACAATCTTTATTGTACCAAAATGATTCTATAACATGTAACAAAAGATCTAGGGATGTCATGATTACTTATTTATATAAATAAGTGCTGGAACAATTAGCAGCTCAGCAACATCAATAAATTGCTTTTTCCTCATGATTTAGAGGGGGCGTGGGTGGCACAGTCCAAGATTATTTCATTCCGAGTGTGTAAAGTGGCCCTTTTAGTCACATGTGAACACACCACAGCACAGCACACCATGTGAACAATGTGAAATTCTTTCTGTGCATTTAATCCATTCACCAAGTGAAGCTGTCAGCAGCCAGCGACGCAGTGTGTTGGGGCGGTACCTTGTTTAGGAGTACCTCAGGGGTGTCACTGGCAGACCTGGGATTCGGACCCATGACCTTCCGATTGCAGGGGATGATTTAGAACTACAGGTATATTGTAAATATACCTTTGTACCTCCTTGTGGTGTGATTTTTCTCAGTGGCTTGAAGATAAAGATACTTTTAGATAAGATACATCTTTATTGTCACTTTTCCAAGGAACAACGAAATTTAAGGTGCAGTCGACTCAGTGTGAGGCATATAGTTAAGACATGAATAAAATTAGACTGATTTTGTGGCCACTGCTCCCCAACATGTCAATTTCTTCTTTCTTTGCACTTGTCCTGCATTCTCAGTGTAAAAAAAAAAAGAAACGAGGACTCAATGTGAAAAGACCTCATGATGGCTCTTTACCCGATTACAGTCTAAGTGGCTTAAAGTTCTCTATGTGGCAGAAAACTGTAAGTCACTTAGACCGTAACCTCAGTGCTGCATGTCTAAATGAAGAGCGGATCAGATCACAGATGCTCATGTGTACCAAAAGTAAAGAAAAAACGGTTTTACCTGTCAGTGTCATGGTCATTAGCCGTAATTATTGATATAATGATAAGCATTTACAGCTCTATTTGATTATAATTGACATTTAAAATGACATCAATGAAAATGGCTGTTTTCAGTGGATGGGCTTACTGCGTATTTCACTATTTCAATGACAAACACGATGTCTTCCACTCCTCAACTACACTGACCAAATGAGCGAGTGTGGAAACACTATTTTTTTTGCAGTAATACCTCAAGCCAAGCAAATGAGTGTATTACTTTGCCACATCTGCTTTGTGTTAACACTGTTTATGTCTCCTGCATTAGTCTTGCAAACCAGCCTTCAAAATTATAGTTAGATTGCTTGATCACCAGTGTAAGTGACAGTCCTATGTGGGACCATTGCCTTTACTAAAGAGCCATAGACCATTTTAGGGTGTGGGAATTCAATTCAGTAACTTAATGATGCTGTAATTGTTCATAATAACATAAGAATATTCACTATATAAAAGTACGCTACAATTCTTTGTCCAAAAGAAATAACTATTTGGAAGTATAAAGAGCCAAGTATTTATTTTTATTGTCCATATTCTGCTACTGTGTTATTTATGCATTGCATTATTTACAAATTGCAGTATTGCATCCTATCAAAAATCATGGTGTGTTCAGTCGTGTCCTAAATGATTAATCAAATTGAATTGAATGGCATCAGTGTGAGGTCATTGAGTATGCAGTGTGATTTGTGAGTGTGTGTGTGTATGTGAGAGGTTGTGTATACAGTGAGTATGTCCGTGGTTTTGTGTGTCTCTCTAAGTGACCATTGAACAATGGTGCCATTCTACAACTCTGCCTCGCTGCTCCCTGGGTTTGGCCAAGTGTGTGCCAGGACAGACACACACGGCAGATGGAGGGGATCGTGTTCCCGCCGGCACCTGGCATCACAGAGCACAGGAATGTCATTGTTTCCATCCGGCCAACTCACTTTCCCAGACACGGCCTTAAAGAAAGAGGGTGGAAACTGAATTACAAGTCATTTGTGTAGCAGAAGAGGTAGTGGAGTGCTGTCAAGAGTTGAACAGTCGATAAAAACTGTCCAATTTCAGTTTGAATGGATAATAATAAATTAGAGTAATATTCAGTAAAGTTGGCCATCAATTTATGCCCAAAAGGTTATCTCATTATGCCCAAATTCAGAATTATGCAAAGTACGTATAACAAAATGATCTGATTGAATCAAAATGAATCATAAAGTCCTGAGGAAATGCTTTCAGAAAGGCCAGAGATTTTCACCCTGGCCATTATGACACTGAGATCTTTCTGTAGTAGATTTGATTCAGCCTTGCCAGTTGGTCTGTTCAGGAACACTTTGATATTGAAACACAGTTTGAAGCATGACTCAATTAAGGTGCCGGTGGTGTGGATATGACTGAAATGACCTAGAATGTTTAATCCATTATGTGTGCAGGCGCGAGCCTGGTGCAAGCATTTAATGACGGCTTTGTGTCTCGTCATCGTATTTTAGTTTTTTCAGACTTTCTTGCTTTATTTACAGCAGTTATTTCAGTACCTTTTAGTGTGAATAAGCTGTGCCCTCTCTAATCCTGTGGGTTCACAGTTATTTCTGCGTTCCTTCTGTTTACGGCTCTTTGCTTGGGCTGCCCGCACACTGCTAATGCTAACGCAGCTAGCGGTAGCAACCGGATGTTTGTTTACACCTGCGACCAGCTGATCTAGCAGGGCGCTACGAGGCACCACACGGTCATCTCGGACATTCCCTTGGAGATACAGATGGGAAACATGAAAAGGGGTTGCCATGGAGGGGCAAAAGTTGAGGGAAAAGAGTGGCGAGGAATAGGCAACCGTCTGGTGAGCAGTGGAGGAGGCAATACAAACCGTATCTTCCCTCCATCATTATGGGCAGTGTGACGCTGGACAATAAGATGGACGAGCTTACAGCTCGATTCAGACACAACAGAGGAGTGCAGTTTGATGTGCTTTATGGAAAGATGACTGCATGATTCTGCGTATTCCTGATTCTGCTGTGGATGTTCCTGGCGTTCCTGTGATTAAGGAACGCGTCTGCAACCCGGACATTGAGCTGTTAGCAGCAGGGTTATGTCTGTACTATCAGACCAGAGAGTTCTCATACGTGATCGCCATTGTTGAGACTCCAGACAAGTCACCCAGACATTTTTATCCTCATCTTTGGGGACTTTAGCCACATCTCTGTGCGCGCCCGTGTGTTTCACTCAAACAAATTGCTGAGTGGACACGTGGGGGGGTTGGGGGGGAATGTTCTTTAAAAGAGGTGGTATGGGGTGGTTCCGGCGCCCATGACTCACTGAGCTCCTTATCTTAACGTTACCGTAAATCTGTCTTTCAGTGTCTTTGGGACTTTTTTCTGTGTCCCATTAAAAAGAATGTTTATAAATGCGTTCCAACTACAGAAACAGGACTCTTGGTTAAAAAACAAACCATCTAAAAGAAAATTACATACTTAAATTTATGATAATTATGAAATGTGAACATTGCTTTTTTAAAGGGTAGTTTTGAGCATTTAGTGCCTGTCAAATGCTGGCCAAACACACACAGAATACACACTTCAGTAAATAAAGTGTTTTAATACGCATGTTAAGCTGTAGGGAATAAATGGAAAATGTGTTTTAACATTTAAGTTGATAAGTCAGTCTTGCTTCCTGGAAGAAGTGGTGAAGATGTCTGAGGACTTTCTTCTGAATCAAGACATTTTGTTTAATTTCTATAATGGACGTGTTGATAGACATCTTCCCTTGTCTCCGCTCTCTACCGCGCCACTCCATAATTAAATTAAAGCTCATTAGGCTTGATTTGATCTCTAGCATGTTGGACAGCGATGCACGTTCTCCATCATTAGGCGCCCTATCAGCAGCTGTCTCATCGTTTTTCTGGGTTTTTTTTCTAATATTGTCTTGGCCCTTGAGTCTTCGCTCTTGGGGGTCAACCTGCCCTTTGGCAAATGCAGTGGCATTAACGAGATTGCTTAACCTCGGAGATCTGAGGATTGTTCCGATGCAGAAGGTCCAATTCCTTTGTGAGCTTGATGATAATCTGGCCTCATTAATGTTTTCCACTGACTTTTGCCTTGTCTAACTCATCATCTGAGACACCCTGTTCCCTCCGTTCTCTTACCAATCCCTCCATTATCTTCCCTTGCTGCCTCTCACGAGAGGTTCAGTCATATTAGATGAAGAATAATTAAGCCTTCAAGTGTATACTGAATGCTAATTGTCTGATCAGTGTTATTTAAGACATTTTCCTACGTGGGCGTTGTGTGAGAGGGATTCATATGAAAATACAAAAGGATGATGATGAGTGGAAACATACACCTTTAGTAAACAGGCTGGGAATGAAATACAAGACACAGAAGGAGATTTCCTGTGTATGTCTGCATAATGCAAGAGCGTGATACATATAAACAGTTGACAATAAAAACAAGCATGTTTGTCAAGGATCAGATGATTAAGTCTCATAGTTGTCTCTGTTGTGGTCCTTGATATATATATATAAAAGCAAAGATAGCTTACATTACTTTTAGACTAGGCAGCGACTGGCATTTTTGTCTTGTTCCAATATGATCTGGATGTTGAATTTGATATGATTGATGAGTTTGTAGCAAGCTTGCAATCGTCTCGAGTTCGACTGATATAAGGAGGATGACATGATGGTGCAGAATAATTTGTCCAGTTTGTTAGATATATAATATTAAGCTGAACCTGGTCCATTGCTCCATGTACAAGGGCCAACATGGGCACTGTGACCGGTCCGCAGCTATGCTGCAAGTGTTCTGGCACTTTTCTGTGCAGCCTGCATGAACTTTCCCAGCAATTTTCCGGTAGGTCTTCTGTGGGATGGGACCAGATGGGCTGGGCATCCACTTTGGAAGGTGCAAGCCACTACATAACTAGAACCATCTCAGGATGTGCCATTTGGGAGTTGACCCAGTTGTCTAGCCATCACAATTTGCCCCTTGTGTGTTTGTATATATATATCTCCAAAAGAGGCATGTTATCAAGAAGTGTAACACATGCTTATAACTGGAGCAGCTGGTGGCCATCAGAAGGTTGTGGGTTCGAATCCCAGCACTGCTCCCTCATTGGTGTTAGCCCACTGCTTCACTTGGTGAATGGACTGAATGCAGAGAAAGAATTTCACGCTGTGTGCTGTGGTGTGTTCACGTGTCACTATAAGAGTCCACTTTACTGTGTGTGTGTGTGTGTGTATACATGTATATATAATATGTATATGTATGTGTGTGTGTGTGTGTGTGTGTGTGTGTGTGTGTAAAAGAGAAGAGATAGATGGAGGGTTTGACAGTGCCCCTAGCTTTCTCTCATTATGGATAGTGTTCTGTGGAAATGGGTCATCCTTAGCCAAGAGGGATCAGAGCCAGGCTTGTCTAAAGGAGCTGTGCTAGGAAGCAGCCAGCCCACTAACTGCCAGGGTAACACAATACGACAGGCTAACAGGCAAGCACCTCTGCCCTCTTCTCCAGGATCCGCACAGGCAAAGATCTATCGCACTAACTCAATCACCTCTCCGTATCCCTGCAGCGACCAAGGCAGGTTTTACTCTTTTACTCAAAGTGTGACGAGGCTGACTCCGAAGAAGTAGCAGAAAAAAAGTTGAAAAGACAGGTCTAGCCCTCTTTAACATGTTACATTGCTTCTAGTCGTCAGTCTTTGTGATTTGCATCAACCCTTAACGAGGAGAGTGAGATAATAAGAGAGAGACAGTTTTTAGGCACGTTGGATCGTCGTATGGTAACAAATCCATGGATGCGAAGTCAAACAGATTAGATATCAACCAATAATAATCCTGAATGACAATGTGATTTCATATTTATAAATCTGCTGATAATTAAAATCTGTATTTTAACTTGTTCTTAAAAGGGCGCATTTCTTCTGCACTGACAGATGCAATGCAACTATATAACTGAAACTGGATTAGTCAGCAAAAGTACCACGTCAGTCAAGATCTCAGTAGCTCGTCTCGGTGTCTCACCCACAGTGTTATCAGTTGCTTGAAATCTGAACCAGTCATCGCCTCAGCATGAGAAAAAAACAAGAAAAGAAAAAAAAAACAAGCTGACTCACTTTTTTTTTTATTCTTGTCTGCAGCTTCACAGCTGTGAATGTGAATCTCATATATTCAAACACTCAAAGTTTGCTTCGCAATATGCTAGTGCTCCTTAGTGTAACAGCTACATATTGGTGTAGTGTATTCATTTTTTGCTTTGACACCCACACAGTAAACCAAAATAGATGCCAAGCAAAATGCAGCAGCCACTAAATGACCCTCATATACAATAGAACAATCACCTGAATTAATTTCCTGATAAAAACTGGGGGACCGATATTCATATTGTGATGTGATTGGGTGTTAATAAATTGTGCTTAGTTTCCTTGTTCTTTTTCGGCAGTTGAGCTTAATGTTTCACTCCAGACTGCTTTTTAAACGTCGCCATACATGGCAGCCAATCAGAGCAGAGCCCATTTCCATAAATCCGACTTATAGGTACTGTTACCAGAGCTGGCGGTTTAATTCTAAGGGATGACGAGATTTTAATGTTGCAAAAATGAATTGGGTTAGGGTTTTGTAACATAAAACAACTCAAACATTAGAAGTGGAGCTCAGGGGGAAAATACAAAGAAATTGTAAGAAATCCATGAAGTCCTTGTTGTTTTTGTGTCTGCCCTCTGATGGACGGGCAACCTACTGGAATAAGTAACAGTTGGAACAGTTCAGAACAGTGGTTGTCCCTCAGACATTTTGGTCACGACCATAAACAACATGATACAGGAAATCAATATGCTTTTATTTAGCGTCTACTTAAAGACCTACTTAAAGGGACTAATCCCACCAGCAAGATTCTTTAGAGGAAAAGCAGCAGAGCTTTCATTCAGAGACAGAACGTAACTGTTGAGGGTTTGCTGTGTTGAAGGGAACATCTCCTAACGAAAGATTCAGGTCAGTCACAAAGCTAGAAATGTTGCTCCTCAGTTTTTTGTGTTCTGCTCTTTGAAATGATATATTGACTCTGAAGGGTCTCAAGCCGTTTGGCAAAATGTTTCTGATGGTTTCTGACGAAGTCACATTTTTTTTCTTACTTTGTTCTGTATTGCTGCCCAATGGCAACTATAAAAAGTGGCCTCAGAGGTTTCCAATTCCGGTTGAGGCTGGGCCTGTACGAAGGGATATGATGTTCTCAGAGGCCACATGTTGAGCTGAGGTTTGGACTGCCTATTCATGCATGCTGGAGGAACAGGGAGGAATGGGGAGGTGTCATGTTTTCTAAGGTCATCTCTCCTTGAAGTTGGGTCGTTTGGCTCGAGTGACTACATATAAGGATCAAGAATGGTGTCTTTGTGTGAGTACTAACAATGTTTAGCAGAACATCTAATATCCAGATTCTGGAAAATAAGACTATTCCAGCTTTCCATCCTTGATGTAATACTCAATTCATGCATCATGCTTGCATCACTTTGTGCAAGTTTTGAATTTTGATACCAGTTCACATTCACATTCAGTTATTTCGGTGCTGTGGATCGACTTAACGACTCAAAGTATACCTTTAACCCTTAAGCATCTAGTGTCATGTTATTGTTGGTTGTACAGTTAGTAGTTAGTCCGTGCATTTGACTTACATTCTGTGTTGACAGTTTATCCAAAACCGTAAATTTATTTTTTTTGTGTGGAAAATCAGATATATGGACAGCAGTGACTTTTCATAAAAGCGTGAATTAAATTTCAAGTGGTCCCCTGTTTTTAAAATAATATCAGACCACTACTACAGCTCCATGAAGACAGAAGACTGTTCTGATCTCTACCAAAAATGCAAGAGCAGCATTTGAAACCACTGGCCAAGAGCCAAGCATGTTACTCACCATACACTTGTCTCAGGATTTAAGCCCAAAGCACTTTCCATTCTGTTTATCCAGAACTGATGTCCTACAGTGAAAGCGATAAAGTGGAGCTGTCTCTTCTTGATGTCGTAAAGAAGTGCTGGGCTGGACGGTACTGGTCAGTGAGGTTGAGACAATACCGTAAACTTGCGAGTCGGTTTACTAGACATTTCAGGGGTCATGGTTACAGATAAAAGGTACTTTGGTGTTCATCAAATATCATAACTTATAGAATCTCTTGTGAGATTGTGTGTGCAATATTTCAGTGCCTTTTCAAGACCCCTTCTGGTAACAGTGTGATTAGATTTTAACCTGGTTGATTTATTTTGGTGTTTGTGTATCTGTGTCTTTCTGTCTGTCTGTGTCTGTCTGTGTCTGTCTGTGTCTGTCTGTGTCTGTCTGTGTGTGTGTGTGTCTGTCTGTGTCTGTCTGTGTGTGTGTGTCTGTCTGTCTGTGTCTCTGTGTCTGTCTGTCTGTCTGTGTCTGTCTGTGTCTGTCTGTCTGTCTGTGTCTCTGTCTGTGTGTCTGTGTGTCTGTGTCTGTAAGAAAGTGAGAGGCTGTCTGCACGCTACTGTCCTGCGATTCCTTATGTTATTTATGCCTACTCAGGCTTGACACTAGCTGTGGCTCTGTGTAGGGGCTCTGACAGCTTGTCCTTCTCAAGGGAGATACATCTTCCCAATTTCTCAGTTATCTGTGTGTGTGTGTGTGTGTGTGTGTGTGTGTGTGTGTCTGGCTCGTGTATAGCATTGGCAGATGCTCATGTGTCTAACATGCTGCTGCATGGTGAGTAGGTTGTCACGCTGAAGTGTTTGCACATGCTGTGATTCTGATTGATTCTCTCTCTTCCATCTTTCTTTCTCTCAGTGTCTATCCCTTATTCATGTTCTCTCCCTCTCCCTCTCTGCCTGCTCACTGGTCTCTTACTGCCTTTATCTTTCTTTGTATCTTTGTAGCTAAATTCCCTGTTTTTACATTTATAAGGAGTGCAGGAGAGCTCATTTAAACTGTAAATACCAGCCTAAGATCTTTAATACTACTTTTTTTCTACCTCGTTCTCATGTTTTAAGCATTAAAAGCATTAAGCGTCTCATGTTTTAAGCGTTTCAGTTAAACTTGTTTTAAGCGTTTCAGTGTGGACACCAGTACCTCACCCATGTTATACTTTAGTTTAGCAGCCATCGTCAGCACTCACAGCTAAGTGATAGTGGTACCATGATACCAGAATTGTCGTTTCGATTCTGATACCAAACGTAGTATCACAGTATTCGCTACCAAATGACTTATTTGCCAAATAAACAATATAATCATGGCGCCAAATATGTGTAGAGTTTAAGTAGTGTTGCTACCATCAAATATTTTCCAAATATTCAGTGTAAAATTTTAAAGATTATTTGAATATTCAGTAATAAGAAAGACTTATTTTGGTTTATATTTAAGTGGAAAAAATCTAATTTGTAAGTTTTATTAAAACATTGATTCTTTTTTATCTTCTTCTTTGTCATCTTCATCATAACTTGTTTTAGTCTTTGTGAATTGATTAATTACTTATTCATTTCTTTTATTGTTTTTTAGATGAAATGCTACGAGGTGAAATGTCACTGCTTTAACAATTATCATAGTAAATTGCACACTGAGTGTTTTTCCCATAGTAAAACTGGAGGATCTGGCAGCACTGCTCAGCTTGAGCCGGGTAGAGAAAACCACAGTCTAATTTTTTTTTAGTCTAGAAAATGAATTAGTAAGTGTTCAAGGTTTTAAGCCACTAAACACTTTATGCTGGATCACAAGTTAAACTCACATTAGACAAATACTTTGCTTAGGAATAAACACAACCAAACATGAAATAAAATGTCTACCTGGTGCTAGCTCTTAAAGGTGGAATTTTCAATTGTTGCCGTATTGAAAAAACTACACGGTGGCGCAGTGGGTAGCACTGCTGCCTCACACCTCCAGGGTTAGGGATTTGAATCCTGGTCGTGTGTGTGTGTGTGTGTGTGTGTGTGTGTGTGTGTGTGTGTGTGTGTGTGTGTGTCTGTGTGTGTGTCTGTGTGTG
>JBBIGA010052617.1:0-12815 GCA_037576975.1 Alestes dentex
CAGGACTTCAGTTAGATGGTCTTTGTTCTGCTTGAATGATTCATACGTAGGTCACTGTGTGTCTTAACAAACAAAAAGCATTCCTCTGAAACTGGTCAGGTTCAGGGACTGGACTGAGAATGGGAGTCTTTGAAAGTCCTTCAGGAAGCCTGGAGAACTGTTCCTCAAGACTATATTAAAAGCACAAGAAAGTCTGGATCTTCAGAAGAAAAATATGAAGAAATGAGGGGCTCAAGACTTATGACTATATATGTACATTTGTGTGTTTGAGTGTATGGATGTATATATGTTCCATTAGTAAGGAAAGTAATGCTTTTAAATTGCAGTCGTTATGCAACACTACTCTAGTCTTTAATGCCGTGGAGGGAAATAAATTACACACGGATTAAATGCCGTTGTGCACTGGTAGTCTGTCCATAGTGTGTGTGTGTGTCTGTGTGTGTGTCTGTGTGTGTGTCTGTGTGTGCAGTGTATTAGAACAGTCAACAGCTGTAGATAAGAGATAGCTGGTGTTTTTTTCAGATATGTATATATATGTTTGTGTGCGTGTTTGTGTGAGTGTGTGTGCAATATATTAGAACAGTTAACGGCTGTACGTAACAGATAACTCCCTGGTGTTTTTCATATATATATATGTATACGTATGTGTGTGTGTGTTGTCTATGGTAAAGCAGAACATTATCGTGAGCCCCTTGTTTCTAAGAATGTTTTACATAATGTGTTCTAATACAAGGAGAAACTACACCAGCACAGCTAGAAACACCCCAGCTGTCCTGAAGCCTGAAATGTAAAAGTATGGCCTGAATTTGGGCTTCGAGACAGCAGCTGCTGCCATGCTAACATACTTCAGTGCATTTTACTGTATAGATAACAGTGAGTCTGGCAGTATCAGGAAACGCATAAATGAGTCTGTTAGAGCTCACTGAACACCAGTTAAATTTCTCCTCCAGCTCCGGGTGGAGTCGGTCAGTCAGTTCATGTTTATGTCTGATGTTTGTGTCCAGTTTTGTGCTGTAATTTGTGTTACCAGTCCTTCAAGTGAGTTCTTTATGAAAGAGGCTAAAATGGGCTAAAATGTTATTTAAATATTTTTTTCTAGTCTCTTTGCCTTTGAAAATTCAGTAAATTAAAAATATTATTGAAAATAATTTATTTTTTTTCTACATTGAACAGACTTGGGGCACTAGGATGTGGGCACTCCGAGTGCTGATTGGGTGGCTTTTTGGCTGCTGAGGGCTAATTGATCATCATTCTGCCTTCTGAGTGCTGATTGGTTGACATTTTGGTAGTGAGTACTGATTTGGCATTCAAGCAACTGAGTGATGAGTGGTTGGGAATTTGGGTACTAAGTGCTGATTGATCAGCATTCTGGTTCTTGAGACGTGATTGGTTTGCATTCTGTGTACTGACTTTCTGGCTCCTGAGTGCTGATTTGGTGGCGTTCTTGCTACAGCGTTTAAATTGGTTAACATTATGGCTACTAAGTGCTGATTGGTTGACCTTCTGGTTACTGAGTGGTGATGGGTTGGCCTTCTCATTGCGGAATGCTAATTGGTCAGCATTCTGGCCACTCCGTGCTGATTTTTCAACGAGCTGAGCAGCTCATCGGCTGCCGGCGCTCACTGACATTATGAATAAACGCAAAGTAATTACAAAGTGCTGAAAAATCTGAAGCAGTTTTGTGTGGAGTAATCGAGTACATCTGTCTGTAGAAAAAAAAAATATTTTTTAATATTATTAATATGATTGTGGCACCTTAGCAAGCACCTTAGGAAAGTCATTAAATGAAAAAAAATTTTTTTTGCACATGTAAACTCTGTTCTGCATCTTTGCACATCTCTGCTGCTAGAATACAGTACCGGTCAAAATACTGTATCTATCCTCAATTAGACATTGTCAGTTGCACTGAATGTTGTCTGGTCTTGTCTCGTTTAGTTGTATTGTTGCTCTTGTTTTCTTTTTTCCAGCTCTTTGTCCTGTTTGCACTTGTGGTCTTGTGTTCTGTTCTGTTCTGCTCTTGTGTTGCACCATGGTCCTGCAGGAATGTTGTTTCATTTCATTTTTACTATGTACTATGTGTATATGGTAGAAATGACAAGAAAACCTACTTGAACCTACTTGACTTGACCTAGCAACACCATAGCAACCACCACAGTTACCATAGCAACCAGCTAACTACAACTTGGCAAGCACCTGTGATACCACAGCGCACACTTAGTAACACCCTATCAACCACCTGGAACACCATGGCAACAATGGTCCGTTAAACTGCTTTGTTTTTAACATATTGAGTAGATTAAATGAAAGAAGCAAATGTTTTACTGTGACAGGCTGCAAAATGCCTAAAATACAAGGAGCCTAGATAAAGGAGTTCCAGCTACTCAGTATTCAGCACCACCAGTATACTGATCACCGCCTGATCATCTGGAATCACCTGCTCCTGTTCCTTCACTGGTTCAGGCCTTCAGTTATATTTGTTATCGTTGAATGATTCATACATAGGTCACTGGTCTAACAAATAGGGACTGGACTGAAAATGATAGACTTCGAAAGTTCTTCAAGGAGCTGTCCCCGAGTCCAGCTGAACCATGTCAAACTGGACCATGCCTTGACTGGTCTCACAAGACAAATAGATGAACCTTTTGGGCTCTACGGTGGAACTGAGGCTTTGGACTCCCAACCACAGATCTTAAATTGCCTTTAATTTAATCTTATAAAAGATGCTCTCAAAATTCCCAGATCAAAGATGAGCTGTTGGCCCCTCTTGAAACAGTTCATTTCTGACAGTACTGCAGACAGTATATGTACAGATGTATATTATTCATATGTGAGTCTTGGGCGTCAGCGGTTTTGTGCTGGAAACCTGCAGGAGGAGCTGGAAAAACTGGGTGTGGTGTGGATGTGTTTTAGTGCATCAACAGTGTCATTAATCGCTGCTGGGGCTCAATTCAGTCCCTTTGTTCACTTGTCTGGGTGCTGTGTGTGCGTGTGTGTGTTCAGGATATTGGGTTTCAGAAGGTCAGTGGATTTGTAAAGATGGCCCCTGTGTGGATGTGTGTGTTCTGGTTCAGAGTCAGCAGGGCTGATCTGTATATGATGTGGAAGAGCTGGACGCTCCTCAGCGCTGCAGGCTGAATGAACCCCATCCGGACTGACGCGCCGTGCAGATCAGACTGAGACAGCAAAAAAACACTGACGCACACAGACACCATGAGGGGGAGAGAGGAAGGGGGAGAGAGGGTAGGGGAGGTTTAGGAGAGTAAGAGAGATGGGGAAGAAGAGAAAGGGGGAGAGACTAAGAGAAAAAAGAGAGAGACAGGGAGAGGGAAAAAGAGGGAGAGACGGGGAGAGATTGAGAAAAAAAAAGGAGAGAGATAGAAAAGAGATGGGAGAGAAAGAGATAGAGGATGAGAGAGAGGGAGATGGGGCAGAGTGAGAAAGGAAAAATGACAAGGGGAGGATGAGGCACAAGAGAGGAGAAAGTGGGGAAGAGATGGAGAAGGAGAAATAGTAGAGAGAGAGAAAGATTGCTGAATAGAGATAGAGAGAATATGTGTAAACGTAGAGTAAATGTTTCAGAATGGAACAGAATTGATGTTGAAATGTGTGTGTGTGTGTGTGTGTGTGTGTGTGTGTGTGTTAGGGAGGTCAGCTGAGGACAGAAGTGTGTGTACAGTATCATAAGTAGCAGCACACCTTAATCCCAGTTTGGGATCACCCACCCCTCCCCGTCGTCCTCCCCCTCCCCCTCCCCCAAGCTGTTTTCTCCATTTGTTTCTGCAGACGGCAAATGATTGCATCAGTGACTGGGCCGCAGTGTCCACTGTCCTCTAAATGTCTCATCTACTGTCCCCACAGGCTCAGAAGAAACATTTCACCTTATAAAACACCATTGATTTAAAGCTCCAGTTAGTCGCTTTGTGTGTGTGTGTGTGTGTGTGTGTGTGTGTGTGTGTGTGTGTGTGTGTGTGTGTGTGTGTGTTTGTAGTGTGACTGTGGTTGTCCTATAATGTCTGGATGAAATAAACATTATCTATCTAGCTAGCTAGCTAGCTATGTAATCTGTGTGTGTGTGTGAGGAGTACAAATACAAAAAGTTTGCTGTTCTGTATTATTACAGTGGGATTTAATGATGTCTGGCTGTAAAACACTGTAGCTGTTTTTTATATCTGTTCCCTGCAAAGCTTTGATTTTACTTACAGAGCAGCACTAACATCTGTCTAAACACTGACATTCACTTTTGTAGCAGAGCAGCTTGTGGTGATAGGATTGCAATATTCATAAATTTCTCTCTCTCTCTCTCTCTCTCCCTCCCTCTCTCCCTCTGTCCCTCTGTCTCTCTCTTTCTCTTTCTCTCTCTCTCTCTTTGTCTCTCTTCCTCTGTTCCTCTGTCTTTCTTGCTCTCTTTCTTTCTGTCTTTTTGGCCTTTCTTTTGCTTTCTGTCTCTCTCCTCTCTTTCTCTCTCCTCCTCTGTCTCTCATTCTTTCTCTTTCTTTCCCTCTCTCTTCTTCTCTCTCTCCCTCTGTCTCTCTCTGTCTCTCTCTCTTTCTCTCTCAGGATCGTAAGTTGTCTAAAGCAGAGCGTCAGAGGTTTAAGGAGGAGGCTGAGATGTTGAAGGGTCTCCAGCATCCCAACATCGTCCGGTTCTATGATTTCTGGGAGTCTCCACTCAAAGGAAAAAAGTGCATCGTCTTGGTGACGGAGCTCATGACGTCAGGGACCCTGAAAACGTGAGCCGCAGATTCAGAGGCAAACATAAGATGAGGGAAAATGAAACGCGTGGAGATCAAGAGAGCAGCACAAGATATACAGTACTGTGCAAAAGTCTTCATTTCTTCATGTTTTGCTTCCAAAGATCCAGACTTCCTTGTATTTTTAATGTGGTCTTGAGGAACAGTTCTCCAGGCTTCTTTAATGACTTTCAAAGACTCACATTTTCAGTCCAGTCCCTGAACCTGACCAGTTTCAGAGGAATGTTTTTTCTTTGTTAAAAGGGACATATTATGCAAAACTCACTTTTTGCATCCTTTTGTATTTCCATTTGGGTCTCTATTGCTCCTATGAACACTCCAAGCGTGATAAAAAAAAACCATCCATCCGTTTTCTGTGAGTCAATTGAAAGATATTGGTGTCAGGAATCATATGCTTCTATGAGCCGTTTGGACGGCTCCTGTATTCTGACATCAGGTTGAGGAAATTTGCATAGAGCCACCTCTCACCTGTTGAGCCCCACCCACTAGATTAGTTGAAGATCCACCATTTTTGTCTGCTGGTTTTACGAGCATGCATAAGACGCCGAGAGCTACGGCTACAGGCAAAGGCAAGTCACTCATGAAGTGTTGTGTTAATCTTGCTATGGGTCCGACTCAGGGTCGAACATATAGGGCTGATAGCGCCTCTGTTTTCTGCCATTTTCACGTGTGGTAATCGCACATCATAAGCATGGGATGGGTGGGGCGTGGCCAGCAACAGCTTATTTACATAAAAGTGACTGAGCCCTTAAACGGCTCATTTTGAAAGGGACTGAAACTGTCCAGAATAGAGCTGGTGAGATCTCTTTATGTGAGAGTAATTTTGTGCAAAGACCTTCATTTTGAATAGCCCATAGACCTATTATAAAGAGGCATAATATGTCCCCTTTAAGACACACCGAGGATTACGTATGAATCATTCAAGCAGAACAAAGCACATCTAGCTTAAGGCCTGAACCAGTGAAGAAACAGGAGCAGGTGATTCCAGATGATCAGGCGGTGATCAGTATACTGGTGGTTGGAGCTCTTCTATCTAGGCTCCTTGTATCTTTAGGCACTTTGCAGCCTGTCACAGTAAAACATTTGTTCCCATTTCTTTCATTGAATCTACTCAGGACGACAAAGATAAGATAAGTTTGAAGGGCAGAAAATAGTATTGACCTAGTGGGTAGGATACTTACCTCTGGACCAAGTGGTGACTACCTTCAGCAGTCCCACTGGGTTCCTGAGCAAGACCCTTAATCCCAAGTTGCTTCAGGGAGACAGTACCCTGTGGTTAGGGAATGGAAGTCACTTTGGATAAAAAAAGTGTCTGGTAAATGCTGTTAATCTAAATTCAAAGCAAAATATTTAAAAAAATGAGGGGTCTCAAGACTATTGCATAGTATTGTATGTTCTTACATGTTTATTGCTGAAGATTAATATTGCAGACTCCAAGTCCAGCTCCAACTCTGCTCTGCTCTGAAAATGCAGAACTGTTCACACCCTTGATGGTTCTTCTTTCAGGACTGTAAGGTGGCAGATCTTTGTATCGAATGCTGTTAGAATAATTAAATTGGGCTAAGCTCTGATTGATCATCTGACTTTAGTGAGTGTTGTGGGTTTTTGTAACTGTTTCTTCCAGACTGGACACCTTGTCCTGGCACCTCCACTGGACCTATTCTTAACACATTTTTTTGTTGATTTGGTCATTTCCACTCCTGACTTGATCACAAAAAAATGCAAGTAATTTTGATAGGTCCAAAAATAAATCCAAATACTCCCAAACTGCCTGTGTTGGGTTTTGAGTTTTGCCATATTCATTTTCCTTTATTTGTTAATGTCCACTCCTGAACTTGGGTCCAGTAGATTTATTGTGACGGTGCCTCGATAAAGTACATAACTGGATGCATCAGAACTTTCTCCAGTTAAATATAGACCAAACAGAGATGATTGTTTGGAAATAAAGAGAGAAGATCAGTTCTCAGTGCCTAAGTGGAAACAAAAACACTTAAGAATGTAACATCCCTGATCGGCTGCCCTTTTCTGTGTTATAGAAGTGGACTTTTAAGTTAAAGTCGTGTACACCGGATTTTAGTTTAGAGTTCATTAGTTACAGCTGACCGGTGTTTATGTTTAAGTGAGTTTTGGTTTGACTTTCTGTTCCTCTGATTTTCTGTTCCAGTTGCCACTCGACCTGTCTCTGGTTTCGTTTGTGTTTAGGCCCTCGTGCCTTTTTGTTTATGAAAATAAAAGTTAAGTTAAAAGATTATGGAACTCTGGGTCTGCGCTTCCCTTCACTGCCTGGATACAGGCTGACCCCTGACAGGTGGACCGACCGACAAAGGCACGAGGGCCTAAACACAAACGAAACCAGAGACAGGTCAGGTGACAGCTGGAACAGAAAGTCAGAGGACCGACGACTAACACATGACTCATTGAAACTGAAACACAATACGAACTATACACAAGAACCAACGGAAACCAAAACTCACTTAAACATAAACACCAGTCAGCTGTAACTAATGAACTCTAACTAAAATCCGGTGTACACAACTTCAACTTAAAAGTCCACTTCTATAACACAGAAAAGGGTGGCCTCTAGCGGCTGTCGACCAGGGATGTTACAAAGAAGTCCACCCATGTAAATCATCTCAGCATCGACATGGATGGGGATCTTGGTTTTAGTGACCACATTAAAGCTGTAACACCTTAAAAACAGCTTAAGTTAGAGACTTTGTGTCCAAACAAGACTTTATTTCCTGCAGGGTTGGCTACTTCAACGGTCCACCCACTGGGATTCCCAAAAAGTCCATTAGGCAGCTCCAGCTCATTCAAAATACTGCTGCCAGAGTTCTAACCAAGACCAAGAAAGATCACATTACTCCAATTCTTCAGTACAGAAATGATTTCAAAACTTGACTCATTGAGTACAAGTCACCCAATGTTTTGGGTGCTAAATACAAATGTGTTTGATGTTTATAATCCTGGTAGGTCTCTTAGATCTGCAGGCGTTTATCAACTATACCAACCAACTGCCCATCAATATCAGGTTTACTCCCACTGTCGCTTTATCCACTAAACAGTGTACAATTCTATCATACTTTTTTTCTTCTTTTATTGTTTTCTCTATATTATTTTATTTCCTTTATTGCTTCTATTATTTAAATATATTCTACTTTATGTTGTTTTTGGTTCTATTCCTGTGAAGTACTTTGAATTACTTTTGTGTATGATATTGTGCTATATAAAAAAAACCTGACTTGACTTGACTGGACTTGCTGGTCTGAGTGAAACAGTGAGATCCTCCACTCTAACCCCGCCCTTTGCTGCAGGTACCTGAAGCGCTTTAAGGTGATGAAGCCGAAGGTCCTGCGAAGCTGGTGCAGGCAGATCCTGAAGGGTCTTCACTTCCTGCACACACGCACCCCTCCTATCATCCACCGGGACTTAAAGTGTGACAACATCTTCATCACAGGCCCCACGGGCTCCGTGAAGATTGGGGACCTCGGCCTGGCAACGCTGAAGAGGGCCTCCTTCGCCAAAAGCGTCATCGGTAATGATCTTCATCCTTCCCTGATGCAAACTGTGGAGCACTCAGGCACTTTTCTGTAGGTGTACAGGAACCATGCTGTACCTAAACTGTACTGCGCTTAGATGTTCCAGTGTATCTCAGTCCAGTAACAGTGTTTCAGTTTCAGTTCTCTCCACACAGTTTATGGACGGTTGTTGTTTCAAAACCGCGTCCATTGGGTCGAACCAGCAGAAGCTTTTTCTGTCAGAGCTGCTTTTGTAATTGTGGTCGTTTGTGCTTTTTAGTCTTGTTTGACTTTTTAATTATTTCTCAGCATTGTTTAGCCATGCAATGAAAACCGAACCCTGCTAACTTGTTGACAATGTCCTGGTACACCTTCGCATTTCTCATGGCATTAAAGATACATTTGTTCGCCTCATTGAAAACTCCCACTGAAATTTATCTTCAGCCCAAACAAAAAATGACAAAAACAAGATAAGATAAACCTTCAGTCCCACAAGTGGGAAATTTGCGTTGTTCCAGCAGAAAGTGGAGAGTACAAAGGTAAGCGCAGCAAAAACAATAGAATAAAATCCATACAACACAACAGTATAGTATGCAAAGTACAAAAAGTACAAACGTTCTTTTTTGATGTATACTAATTTTCTTGTCAAATAATAAAAATGAATTTTCCTTTGACATGTGAACAAATACAGTTAACAATCTGCACTTATTACAGATTTTTCATTACCAGAGAGTGACGTTCGGTTTTGTAGGGTTAATATTAACACCATGTGTCTGCAATAACCTGTATAGGTTAAGACTAAAAAATAATTCATCAGTTTCAGACGTCATTATTGCAATTATATTATGTTATAAGCTCTGATCTGTGTGTCGTCTGTTGGTCTGTCTGTCAGGCACTCCTGAGTTCATGGCCCCGGAGATGTATGAAGAGCATTATGATGAGGCAGTGGATGTTTACGCCTTCGGCATGTGCATGCTGGAGATGGCCACGTCCGAGTACCCCTACTCAGAATGCCAGAACGCCGCCCAGATCTACCGCAAAGTCACCAGCGTAAGTTACCGCCGGCTGGGGCAGTGAGCTGCTGCCTCAAACCTGGTTCTGTTCTACTCTTTAGTATTTTGTTATTCTTCATGCCTTTAACATTAATTTTCCAATTAGTCTAATTTACCATCCAATTAACAAGCTAATTAACACGCCCATCCTCCGTGGAAGTGGGTGTGCTGCAGGGATGTGCGATTTATCGGTTAGTCATAATGGCAATATCAGTCTCTGCAATAGTGATATAACAGAAGGCTGCAATATGCAGATGAGCCTCTAATCAATCACAGTGTTTCTGACAATGTGACTAATCACAGCTCCAGGTGAGTTACTGGATATATTTTTAATCATTTCTAATTACTTTAATCTTTTTTTGTTAAAGGTGTTTTTATAGGGCCCGTATTTTTCATTTTCCGTCACCAAAAATATCATTCATAGTTTATCAGAATTCATTTTTACCCAACCATTTTCCAATCTCTCTTTATCTCTTAGAATTAATCAGACTGTGCCTTGAAGACTTATATATGTAAACAGTCTCTTTTCTGATTGGCTGCCCTGTATTGCACTTCATTCAGAAGGCAGCTTGGAACTAAAACACTCCTTAGAACTTCAGCATGAATGGCCGGGGGCTAAACTGCTATAGCCTGTAGAACTGTAGTAAGGAGATACATGTTAATGTGTTGGTTTTGTGACATCACAAAATGGGTTTGAAAACAGACTACTTTCCATATATGGACTGTACGGATGGAGGCGTGAACATACATTTTGACATTTTTTATGCCAGAAAATATGTGCATTTTAACACATACGATTGCATAATTGCATCAGCATGTAGCTATAAATAACTATGAAATAAATAATAAATAGCAAAAAAAAATGCTATATTAAATTGCGCTCTCTCTCTCTCTACACAGACAATGTGTGATTTGATGTGTTCACAACTTTGTGTACAAATGTATTTGAAAGGTGAGATATTTACACTTTATCTAAACACTGTTCTTGTCTGGCACAGGGTGTGAAGCCCGCCAGTTACAGTAAGGTGACGGTTCCTGAGATTAAGGAGATCATCGGGGAGTGTATTCGCCACCGCTGGGAGGAGAGGTGAGAGGACACCTGAACAGCTACATCATCATCCTCACTGACTGACTGATTAAGAGAAAATGGAATTTTCAAAACACACACACACACAAGCACACTGACAACTGTGTTTATTCCCTGTCTGTTTATTCTTCAAGTAATCTGAGGTTTTGTCCACATGTTCACAGTGATTTTGAGCCAAAACTAATGCTGTTTTAAATATTTATGGTTTTACGCACATCTCCAGTTCTTCTCCCACTGTACTGAGGAACCGAGGTTTCAGAATGATCTACAGTCACCGCTACATCAAACACACGCACAGCCAGGGCTGCGTGTAGGGCTCCCTGTAGTTCCCTTTCCGATCTGCGAGCCCTGATTTCTCCTGACCTGCAGCCCACAGCCTCCTAAAAATATCTGGTCTGACCAGCATATGGGTCCACTGGACCACCAGATCAGTCAGAATCAGGGAAAGCGGACAGGAAAGGATGGTGTATTACTATTGAGATGCAGCCACAGCACCTACACGGACCCGGTGGGAAAACGCTTTTGACGGGTAGTGTACATGTAATAAAGCCTGGTGGAAAATATCCAAAATGTGTACAGGACACTGAAAACATATCATCATGTTAATTTAGTGTTTATCCAGTTTGTACTCATTAAATTAGGAAATGTCATTTAATATGAAGCCAAAAAAATGAGATGTTATGTATTGAGAGACATTAAACAATGAATGGGGCCAGGTTGACCCTAAACCACGACATGCCTTTTTGGCATTCTGCAGCAACTGGAAAACAAAAAACATCCTGCTGACATTAGGTGTTGGTTTGGCAGTCAAAGTTGAACTCATTTGAACTTTCCCTGCTGGTACCATGGCTTCAAGGCATGTGGGTTCACACAGTTCTGCACAGAGCAGCAAAACACAGCTCCATTACGATTAAAAGGCCAGAACCTTTTTTTGCTGTAATAGCCTGAACTCGGAATTTAAATCACGTTTTCCTTTTGTCTTTTCCTGACTGGACTAACATGAGCAACTCTTATGTTCTGATTCTGATGTTGAGTGAAAGCAGATCTAAACACAGACTAAGCCCAGTTCTGTCCTCAGGTACTCCATCAAGGACCTCCTGAATCACGCCTTTTTCGCGGAGGACACCGGCGTCCGGGTGGAACTCGCTGAGGAAGACGACGGTAAAAAGACAACGATCGCGCTCAGGCTGTGGGTTGAAGACCAGAAGAAGCTGAAAGGGAAGTACAAGGACAGCGGCGCCATCGAGTTCACCTTCGACCTCAGAAGGGAGGTTCCAGAAGCTGTTGCTCAGGAAATGGTATATTTCTCGGCATGGATGTATATATAAAACTGTAGTCTTGAGGAACAATTCTCCAGGAATCCTGAATAACTTTCAAAGACTCTCATTTTTAGAACATAGCACATCTAACTTAAGTCCTGAACCAATGAAGAAACAGGAGCAGATGATTCCAGATGATCAGGCGGTGATCAGTATACTGGTGGTGCTGAATGCTGAGTGACTGGAGCTCCTTTATCTAGGCTCCTTGTATCTTTAGGCACTTTTCAGGCTGTCACAGTAAAACATTTGTTCCAAATTTTCATTAGATCGACTCATTTTGAGGACAGTTTGAGAGGCAGTTAGAGTATTTTGCCTCAGCAAGGCGATTTGAAGCAAAGAGTTTAGGCACACACCACATTAATGTGCAAAGGCTCAAGACTTGTGCACTGTAATGTGGAGTGCTAGACCTGCATTAAAATGCACATTGAAAAGTCTCTGTATAGGTTATTATATTACACTTAATAAAAAAACACAGATGATCAAAGGTTTTTTTTAATTCTGAAAGAAAGTCTAAAGTGAAATGACTTTAAATTCTGTCTTTTCTTGTTTTACACTCTCTAACTCAAACATACAGACACATACACGCACACACCAAATTTGCTGATAACTCTGGTTTGAGAGGAAGACAGTTCTTTAATTAATCTTTTTTTGCGAGAAGAACACAGTCTCTGATCTCCTGGCTAGAGCATTACGGCCTCACTCTGCCTGGACAAAGTAGAGCTTTAATACCCTCAGTTAATGAGAATTTGGTCTGAACTGCAGGCCCGAATAAGTCCAATATATAAATTTTATATAAAATATATATGTAATAAGACAGCTTCAAGAGAAAAAATGATTAAAGGAAGCCACACTTCAAGACTGAAATGTGAAATAAATGTGCTATATTTATTTATGTTCTAAGGTTTTAATTTGAAATATTGTTAATACATATTAAAATATATACAGTCGTAAACAAAATTATTCATACCCCTGGCAAATTTTGACTTAGTAATTTTGGCTTAGTTACAAGCGAGTTTCTTCTTGATTGGAAATGACACAGGCGTCTCCCAGAAGATAATAAGACGATGTACAAGAGGCATCATTGTGGA